>JAAWXA010000004.1:10875181-11094197 GCA_038090715.1 Florisuga fusca | reverse complement strand
GGGGGAGGGTTTGACAGGCCTGGGGGGAGTATGTGGGAAGGCAATAGTTCTCTTATGCTGGAGGCACTGTATGTTTTCAGCTAAATGCTGCTCCAAGGCAGGCAGGCAGGCAGGCTCTGGGTGGGAGGCACCATGCATCCTTCAGAGCAGCTGTGTGTGAGTGCCAGAAAACACTGCCATTTTCTGATTTCATCTTTGCTTCTCCTCTCTCCCCAACTGTGCCCAGTGGCATATTTTTAAGGGTTACTGATAAAACCCATGCAAGTTTCTCAGTTGTCACTTGGGACGCTGCTGTAGGCCGTGTGAGTGGCCACTGCTGAGCCACTGGGTGGCATCGTGGCATCACTTTGGGGTTCCTTGGTGGTGGACTCCTCAGGAACACCAGAATGATGCCAACTGCCCAAACAAGAGAAATAAGCAAACGAGCTCATGCTAGATCATGGCACATTAGCTGTGCCATTGTTTTTCTCTTATGCTTTATATTAAGTAATGCTTGCTTATATCTTAAATATTAGTATTCCCTGCTGTTCCATTCGTGCAAAACCTGATAATACTGATTAAATCAAGCACAGAATGCACTCACTCGTGCACAAAAACAATGCCACTCTTAACACTGGAAAAAATACCATGATTCTGTTTCTGAAAATTGCTGTCGTGTTTACCCTAAAAAGAAAAACCTTTATCAAACTTCAAATTAAAAGAGACAAAGGTGTAGTTGGAAGACTGTGTTAACCGGTTTGCTTTCTAGTGGACTGGGGTTAGTATTCTCAATATATGTTTCAACAGAATCTATGTGTCTTTGTTTTCCAAGACATATCATCTCAGGGAGTCTACAAGGTTAACATACAAGTCATACTGGTAGGTGAACTAAGATACAAAAAGGATAATGTGATTTGTGAAAGGGTGCATGGGAGGTCATTATGCAGAAATTGAATCTAGATATCCTGACTTGTATCTTTGTGTGTCAGCCACACAATAAATGTTTGTTTCAATATATGTTTTGTGGGAAGGTTTATATTGATTTTGGCTAATGCATGATTGCCCCTATGAATTAATGGTACTCTTAAAGCTGCTTTGAGGATTGTGTGTTTTTCAGAGGTAGAGTTTCTTTTTTAAGCTAATTCTGTTCTTGGAAAAAAAAATAATTCTACAAGATAGTTGTTTGGTGGTTTGGAGTTTCTTTGTTTTTTTTTTTTTGGTTGGTTGGTTTGGTTTGGTTTTTTCTTTCCCTCTCTTTCCTTACCCATCCTTTTAATTTAAGTTTCCTTTTAAAAACTGTTTCATCTTTTTTTCTCTTATGTCTTCCAGAACAGTTTAATTGGGATGATTACCTGAAAGAGACTGAATCAGTAGCTGCCCCTCTACATTGTTTCAGACAGGTATGCCAGATACTGTTTTGCAAGTGTTGTATCTATGTGTGCGTGTGATACTAGAGCAACTTCTATGTTTGGACTGCTTGCAAACTTCCTACTTGACTTTTTGATTTCTAGTTATCAGTGGCTTCCAGTTTTGGCAGATGATAACTGCTGAAATTTTTACATTTTACATTCTGCTTCAAGCGAAACTTTAGTTTCACTGAAATTGTAGTTTTGTATTCTATATTCTATATTTAAAAAATACTAGTTAATGAAAACAGTCATATCAGAGTTCCAAAATATTTTCTACCTTTTTGTAGGTTTTAATCTCTTAAGTAATCTTAGGGTACCATGGTTTTAGTGAAAATAAAAATTTGTCTCATTGTCCAAGGAGCCTTTCTCCTGCCCCATTTCTAAAAAAGAGTCCTTTCAATTCTGGCTAGCTGCAAGATAAATATATGTGTGTGCATGTAGTAAGAGCTTTTTTCCCACTTAATTTCTGGATCTTGCAAATATGTTGAGTTTTGTCTCTGTATAAGAAGGGTGACTTTTACTAAGGAGTAACAGATACCGATGTTAGAAAACAAATTAAGGGAAATATATGGGAGTACAAGATAAGAACTGGATTTATAAAAAAGGATCATTGATGGGCTATTTTATGTGTTACTTTGTGTACTGCAAGTTTGATATCTCCTCTTCCTGATGGTTTGGTATGTATTTGCAGATGTAGTTTAAAGCTACTGTCTTATGTGAGCTAATGACCTTCAGTTACTCAGCCCTCTGGAGGCTGAGGCGGCATCTGCAGGCAACTTTCTCTCTTGAGGGAGCTGGGGGCTGGTATTTTCCAAAGTCAAGGAGTACCTTAGCTGTATTAAGGTTACACAGGATGAGTTTTGCTTTGTATGGTTTCACTTTGTTAGGAAGATAGATGCTGAAGGAATCAGATAGTTCAGGTTGATAGAACTGTAATAGGTGTGACAGGTGATGCATGTCTTGTTTACTGGTTTGGGCATGTTCAGAAACTTATCTTCTGGGGTTTGTTGGTAGTCTGATAGCCCTGTGAACGATAGTGGCCTCCAGTGGGAACCAAACAAAAGGCATCAAACAGAATAGGCTGAGGAGAGGAACCATTACTCTGTGAATCTGAAGTAGTTGCAGTAGTGGAGAACAGGGAGAGAGAAATACAGATGGCAGCATTTCCTTGTATTAGAGCTTGAATCATAGAATCATAGAATTGTCTGGGTTGGAAGGGACCTCAGAGATCATCAAGTCCAACCCTTGAGCCACTACCGCTGCGGTTACCAGCCCATGGCACTGAGTGCCACATCCAGTCTCTTTTTAAATATCTCCAGGGACGGAGAATCCACTACTTCCCTGGGCAGCCCATTCCATTGCCTGATCACCCTCTCGGTGAAGAAATTCTTTCTAATATCCAACCTAAACCTCCCCTGAAACCTGAATCTCAGCTTGCCCTTCAGAGATCACAATAAATGATGAAGAACATGTTGTACGCTGCTTTCAATGAGAGGTGGCTAGGAATATCAGTGTCTGTGTGTCTGTTTGGGTGGAGCTTCTGAAATCAATTCTATAGTATGCAATTTTCATAGTGGAGAGCAGCTTTAGGAAGAGACCCCAAATTCTGCTTGGGTAGAGGCAGAGGGTAGTAGTCCTTTGGTCATTCTGAAGTTAAGGACATACTCACAAACACCTTGACAAGAGTGTATACTCCCAAAAGATGTAGCTGCTGCAGAAAGCTTCTCAGAAACCTTTTCTCATTACTTTCTTGCATTTTCCTCCTTGCTCAAGAGGTCTAAACTGGACAATGGAGTAACACCTTAAATAAAGGTGCTTAATTGACATGCATTGACTGAGATTAATAAACCCAAGTGACCTGGATTGCTGAAGCAGAGTGTGGGTTAGAAAAATGAGCTTTAATTTCTATGCATAGCAAATTAAAAAACCCCCAACATATGCAGACTTTCAGTTTTCTAAAAATTGACCTTTAAGTAGGCAGTGTTAACTAGTAAAGAGCTAAATCCTCTCATTTTGCAGATTTTAGAATCTGTATTGCTTGAGCTTTGTATAGGACTAGTTTGACTTTTATTGGGTTACACATGAATTGTGCATGTCATTGTCACTGAGTGTAGTGCAAGGAAATACACTGCTGTGGCCAGCCAGGAAGCAAATAGCAGAGAGGAGCCTAATTTGAAAATGATATCCAGGATTTGTGACCTGTGGGAATTCTAAAAAGTTTAAATTCTGTACTAATTAAAAATGATCTGGAGAGCAATAAATTAAAGCGTCTACTATAAATTAAGATACAGGCACAGTCAGCTAATGGAAATTGACTAAAGCATTTCTCTTAATTTAGAACGTATTTTTTCTGTTGCTTGGAGTTGTTTTTGATTACAACTTAAAATTTTGATGCATTCCACATCCCTTTCTCGTTTCAGTGCCTGGCTTAGTCAACTATTGAAAGAGTAGTTAGGAAGGGTCAAGTTGTCCTCTGTGAATCCGATGTACATTTTGTTAGTATTTGCAAGCATGAAAAAAGAATTAAATTATGTATTAAATTAAATTATAGTGTTGGCAGAAAATTTTCCAGAATAATTTTAGTCTGGAAATGAGGAGACATTTAAAAGGCATAGTGAGATTCTGTAATAATCTTTCTACACAACAAGGTGAGGCATTCAGTTCCAGTTAGTGTTAATACAAAGTTAAGAACATCATTAGGTGATGTCACTGCCTACAGTACTACAGTAGGCAAGTAATCAGACTGTGATCCCAGTTATCTGTGCCAGTAGTGTGTTGGTACATGAGTAAAAAATATTCTCCTCCTTTTTTGTTCAACTTTGCCTTCTGAGAGAAAACTCAGCTCAAAGACTAAGTTGCATATGTCGCATTTCTTTTTCCTGTGCCTGTCTTTTTAAAAAAAAATCTGATGTTACTAATTAAATTGACATTTCATTGTGTATTTATTATATTCTGTTCTCTATGAATAAGCACAAGCTGCAATTCCTCTTTTAGCACAGAAGTTTTATGGGAATTTAGGACTGTCTTCCTTCTGTAGGATGCAGTTAACACTAACTCCTTTTTTTTGTCTTCCTTTTTTTTTTTTTTTTAATGCAGAAACTTTCTTCCCTTGAGCTGTTTAGTGCAGTAAGGTCCAAATTTTATTTAAATTTACAAGACATTTTTATAATGAAACTAACTATTTCCTGAAATTGAAGGCTAGTAAATCATGTGGTTCAGGTTTTTTTTAAGCACTGGATGTCATGTTTCCTGATGCGCATGTTTTCCCTGCATTGCAAGTATTAATCTCTCCTCCTCCATCTTCATGTTCATATTTTCATCGTGATTCCTACGTGACACAACACCCTGCAGTGCTAGTCTTTTTAGAAAGCAGCCATGTTTATGCACTAGAAACTTCAAGTATCTGAAATGGCAGCAGCTGGGAGGTTACCCAACCTCCTTTTGTAACTCTGCTGAACACTCAAAGTTCAAAGGCTAGTTTATATTTACCAGTTATATATTTGGATGAATTAAACCTGTATTTTGAAGTGCCTGGTAAATTTAGCTGTGCTAACAGCAATAAGAAGTGTTATTTTACCTTTAATTGTAGTCTAGAATTCCACCTACGAATGATTTCAAAGTTGGTATGAAGCTGGAAGCCCACGATCCTCGCAACGTCACCTCCGTTTGTATAGCTACAGTAATTGGGATTACTGGTGCCAGGCTGAGGTTGCGACTGGATGGAAGTGACAACAAAAATGATTTTTGGAGGCTTGTGGATTCCTCGGACATACAGCCCATTGGGACCTGTGAAAAGAAAGGGGGCATGCTCCAGCCTCCACTTGGTAAGAAAGTTTCTGAACTAATGTATATGGAGTACTGCAGTTACTAAGTCAATTTTACCTTTTTGACTTACAAAATTCAGTGGCACTAATGTTTTGCTGCACTGTTACTGAGTTGGAAAAGAGGTAAGCAAACTAATTCGGGCGTAGTGACTCATGGGCTTTTCTTCTTTTTGAATGCTTTTAACACAAGAATAAATTTGAGTTCTGTCTGGGTTTTTTGTTGTCGTTTGGTTGGGTTTTGTTTTGTTTTAAAATAGTTCCTTAATACTAAATGGGAGCTTTCTTAATCATAGAATCATACAATCATAGAATTGTCTGAGTTGGAAGGGACCTCAGAGATCATCAAGTCCAACCCTTGACCCACCACTGCGGTTGCTAGACCATGGCACTGAGTGCCACATCCAGTCTCTTTTTAAATATCTCCAGGGACAGAGAATCCACTACTTCCCTGGGCAGCCCATTCCAATGCCTGATCACCCTCTCCATAAAGAAATTCTTTCTAATATCCAACCTAACCCTCCCCCGGCACAACTTGAGACCGTGTCCTCTTGTCTTGCTGAGAGGTGCCTGGGAAAAGAGACCAACCCCCCCGGCTACACCCTCCTTTCAGGGAGCTGCAGAGAGTGATGAGGTCTCCCCTGAGCCTCCTCTTCTCCAGGCTGAACAGCCCCATCTCCCTCAGCCTCTCCTCATAGGGTCTGTGCTCGAGTCCCTTCACCACCTGGTTGCCCTCCTTTGGACCTGCTCCAGCACCTCAATCTCCTTCCTGAACTGAGGGGCCCAGAACTGGACACAGTACTCGAGGTGTGGCCTCACCAGCGCTGAGTACAGGGGAAGAATCACTTCCTTCGACCTGCTGGCCACGCTGTTCCTGATACAGGCCAGGATGCCATTGGCCTTCTTGGCCACCTGGGCACACTGCTGGCTCATGTTCAGCTTCCTGTCAATCCAAACCCCCAGGTCCCTCTCTGCCTGGCTGCTCTCCAGCCACTCTGTGCCCAGCCTGGAGCTCCCCATGGGGTTGTTGTGGGTACACTTCCATGTGCCCATTCTGTAAATGTTCCCTCGTACATACCCTGTCTTATGAGTGCATGTGCATGCAATGCTGTCTGACTTGATACTGGTGCCTGCTCCTTTAAGTGAGTATTCATCAGAACTAAGCCCCGGGGCAGGCTGATTTGCTTTTCAGCTCTCCAGTAAACCCGAGCAGCCCACTAGAAGGCGCTCGCTGTTAATTCACCTGCAAAAAAACCCCTCAGCTGGGCTGCCAGCCCAGTGCATCACTTCGGGGCAGTCTGAATGGTTTCTCGGGTCCTGAGCGAAACGATTGTGGTCTGGGAAAGGCAGCACAAGGCAGCTGAGCGACGGTGTTGCAGCATTCTGCTTGGAGGCAGAAAAAATACCACGCCAGAGGTTTAGAAAAAAAAAATTAAAATTACATTGAATACAATTCTCATCTCTTCAGATTGACACATGTTGAGGGATGTCTGATCAGTTTGTCATGACTACTTTGTGGGCATGAAGAATAATCATGCTTAGAAGTAGTATGCAAAATTTATTTTGTTTTCTCTGCTGAATATGAGTGACAAGATTATGTGTCTCTCCTAACTGAGAAATAATGCTTGGGCTTAGTCTTAATCAGAAAGTTTATTCAATGGGGAACTGCAAGGGTATCCCTCGCTATATGATGAATAGTCAGAAGTAACTTTGACTGACTGCTGGGAGTAAAATGTCTTTGCTGTGATTAACCTGTATATTTAAAGCTGTGTTCTTGAATTATATTTGGTGTAGCTTAAAGATTTTAGTGTGGAAATCTTTTAAGACACACATTTTTCACATTGGTCTGAAAATATTTGTTTATTTCATTAAAAAGAAAAATATGGAGAAATAGTGACTGGCATTTATCCTACTGCCCCTCCTGCCAAAACCAAAACCAAGGCACAACAGCAACACTCCCCTGCTACTTTCTGCAATTTTTAGAAGATGCAAGAAATGGTGCTGTTAATGTAAGAAATTAACTATAAGCAGAAATTGAATTGGTTACTGCTGGTTTCCCATTGTGGAACTATAAACCTTTGTCTGCTTTTGTGTCATCTGTAACATTTTGAGATGAGAAGACAGGTGCAGTGAAGATAGGTATGCTTTCTTTGTAGCCTCTCAAAAGCCTTGTGACCAACTTTCAGATCTTCTGTTTGAAAGGTGAAGGGAAAAGTATTTCACTACAGTATAAAACCTGATCTGCCTGTAGAGGGGCAAACAGAGCAGCATTTTACATAATGATTTAGACATCACTTAGATTACGTGAGTAGATTTCTGTGCCGTTGTGTAGGCTTAGAAATACAAGAAAAGCAGAGTGAGCAGGGTGCCAGTCTAGAGGAATGTTATTTAGGATAGATAGTTAGAACCCAGGAGGGCTGCTGTCCTTCTTTCCTGTGGATATGTAGAGGTTTTGAAGGAAAGCACTGGATTTCTGTCACCTGCAGGAAATATGTTTCTATTTAACCTCTGAAGTTCTTAGTATAACCTTGTAGAATGAATGCAGTGATAACACTATGAAGGAGGGTTTTAATAGAGAAGATTATCCCTATTCCTTCAACTAAACAATGTATTTAACACATATGTTAAATACATTGCTTCAGTTCAGGAGTTCAGTGTTTTAATGTGTTTCTAAACCAGCCTCTTAAATAAAACAATTCTAGTTATGTAAATGGCTGCAGTCGATCCAGTCGGAAGAGAAACTTTCCACAACCACCAGTTGAAAGCTTGATGCCCACTCTTTGGATACTGTTTCTTGCTCCCATTTGGTCAGGCTGCCTGTAGTGCAGCACCCAAGAAGCAGCTGGTTTCCTGCACCCAGGCATGTAAGTTTACCTGCTCTCCAAACAATTGCTGCTTATGCAGAAAAGAATGTGAGTGCCATTATTTTGTCCCTCCTGCCCTAGATTTTTCTAGAGATAGGCAATATTCCAGCAATCAAACATTCTGGCATACCTAGATAAATTTTTGAAACAGCCTTTTTGGCAGTTTTACAGCATCCTGTTCCTGGGCAAAGCTGAGAGCTAATTGGGTGTATAATTACCTCCTGTTAGACATTTAAGCAACTGATTATGTTGGGATTTTTTTTTGCCCTGAGTGGTAGGGAACCTTCTGGATACTAATGTTCTGCTTCTCTCATAATAACTAGCTGAAAGAGTGCCTTCTACCTGATTTGTACATAGGTTTAATTATGCATGTTATATAAGGGGTTTGAGAAAATTATTACTGTAGCAAATGGTTCCTGTTCCAGCCTCTGTTTGTCATAGGTGAGCTCTTTTTGTTGTTGAGAACTTAAAGTTCTCAACAAATTACATTGAGGAAAACATTTTCTCTGGCTTTACCAGGATGACTTAAAGGCCACTGAAGGTAATTGAAACTGTTATTTGGTTGTCATTCCTCTGTCTCACCCTCATCTTTACTGGTCTGTCTGGTTAGGAATACTATGTTTCAGTAACCACATGTGTTCAGGTTGTATAAAGACCCTGGTTTAAAATCAGGACTGATAATCACACCCCATCAGTCCTCAGATTGTGACACCCAAATATGATCTTTTTATTCCTTTAGGTGTTGCATAGGCAGTTCCAACTTGGAAATGGTTTCTTCCGCTGATGATAGCTTAAAGCTTTTAGTTAAAGAACTATTATATCATAAAATCTTCTATTGGATGACTTAATGATTTAATTGATTTACTTGTTAATGAAGAATATGAAAATAGAAACATTTTCTCATATTTGATTTGTTTCTGTTCTTCCCGTTATGTGTTCCTTGGTTTTTAAGGCAGTTGATATATTTTTTTATTTTAATGAGGAGGGAGAAGAAATCAATTTATTTTTTCTTAATTATTTTTTTGTGTGTCTATGACCTGGTGAAAGCATTATGAGAGCATTGAAAATAAAGGTGTGTCTCCTCACTAAATGAGAGAAGCTGGAGCAGAGCATGCTGTTTTAGAGTGAGAGCAGCCCTGCATAGTAAGCTCAGCACTTGTGCTGGGGAATGTCCCACTGGACTAGGGAGTGTGGGGGACAATTGATGATCTCCTGTACTAGACCTTGCATGTTGTCAAGACATTTATCTATAGATGCTTATCTATAAAATCACCAATTATTATAAGTGATTCTGCAGGCAAGTCACTCAGAATGAAAGGCATTGCACACATTTCTGTAACAACAATGACCTTGTTAGTTCCTTCTTGGCTATTTTTATTTATGCCAAATCCAAAATAGAAGGAATGAGACATTAGTAAAACAGACTTCGTATTCTTCATCTCCTTTTTTATTTTACAGACTGAAAGTAGGTCTATTATATGCAACTAATTGATTTGTTACTCAGGGTTCCAGATGAATGCATCTTCTTGGCCGATGTTTCTCTTGAGAACTCTCAATGGAGCTGAAATGGCACCTGCAGCATTCTTTAAGAAGGTAAGAAGAAAAGGGCTGCTAATAAACAACTTTCTATCAATTGGTCCATGTTTACGTTTTTTAATGAAGGGGTCAAGATATTGTCCTGTTGTCTGCAGCATAGGGGAGCAAGTCTGTTATTTAAAATTACTTTGAAGTAGACTGACAAGCCACAAAGCTGGACTAGAAGCAGATTGATTCTTGTCTATTGTATGAGCATCTCTTTTCCCAACTTGAGACTTGAAAATGTGCTGTGTTATTGTGTTAGTTTGGTTTTTTGTGTCTCATGGATTTTAGATGCAGTGCATATCAGATTTCTTAACAGCACCATATTCATATCATTGTTCACACAAGTGAAAAAAAAAAAAAGTAATGGGGAATAAGATCCATTAGAATGCAGAGTGGCTTGGAAAGGTTTTCTTAGAAGTTCTCATTGGGCACATACTCATAATTTAAAATGTAATGAGAAGGTAGTTGAAAATAGCAGAAAACGCTGTTCTGTTTTTTAAACATGACTGCTGACCAAATTACTGTGAAACACAAAACCAACAGTAATATAACTTATATAACTGTTTTGTGGTGTGAAAAGCCACACTTTCCTGTGATAGCCTACAGGACGTCTGAGATGACTTTTGGATAATGAGGTTCCTGAGGCTGACTTGGTAATTCAGGTTGTATTGGGTCACAACTCCTGTTGTGGAGTTACACTTCTCCTGGTCGCATTAACTTGATTTTTGTTTTTCTTTTGTCCACTTGAAATTGGTCTAAGGCCAACTGAGTTAGCAGAGGCCTATAAATAATGTCCAATGCTAATGAATTTTTCATGGATTAATTG
The DNA here is from genome assembly GCA_038090715.1 of Florisuga fusca. NCBI lineage: Eukaryota > Metazoa > Chordata > Aves > Apodiformes > Trochilidae > Florisuga > Florisuga fusca. The sequence goes on along the minus strand of JAAWXA010000004.1, from coordinate 11,083,717 downwards.
GGAAGTGAAGCTTTTACCAGACAGTTATCAGTCCCCAGAAATATCCGTTCTTTATTAGCATGTAATAATTTCATTTTAGTGTCTTTGCTGTCTTGCTGCCCAGACATAATGTATTGAGTGCAACCTATTGCTTATGTAAATACTTGTAACAGTCTTTCTGCATTGGAGAATTTTGGTAATTATCCCAGCTGTGTTTGTGGGAACAGAATCTGAGGTTTTTTTATAATACAAAAGAGCAAAATCCAGTTTGAAATACGAATAAGTTTCCTTCAGTGTCTACTTCAACTTTTTGAGAATAGTGAGTATAAAAAGTAAGGATGTTGAAAAGAAATAGTTTTTCCCTTTTTTTTTTTTTTTAAGAGGCTATAGAAATACAAATATTCTACTGCTCTTGCTTTTGTAGGAACCACCGAAACCTGTGCCAAACTGCTTTAAAGTAGGAATGAAGCTTGAAGCTATAGATAGAAAGAACCCATACTTGATTTGCCCAGCAACCATTGGTGATGTTAAAGGAGATGAAGTTTTTGTTACATTTGATGGCTGGAGAGGAGCTTTTGACTATTGGTGCAGATGTGATTCTCGAGATATTTTCCCAGTTGGATGGTGTAGTTTGACAGGAGATGCATTACAACCACCAGGGAACAATGGTAAGATGACTAATAATATTGCTTAATTATTTTTCCCCTCAATTACAGCTTAATTTTAAAAACCAGCTGTCTGTAAGCAGATAAGACTGAAGATTTGATTTGTGAGTAGCTGATGAGGATGAAATGTTGTTATATTTTCTTTGTGTAGTTTAAAGCCAATTTTTACCTGTTCATAGTAACTCTGGGAACATTTTTTTTAGGAGGGCTTTTTATTTTTTGTGTACTTGAGAAGAACTTGGACTTAAACTAAATTTCCCATTTGTATTATAGGTAGTTTAGTGCTCCTCTTTAATGATACTAATGTATTTCCTGCATCAGGACTTTATATTAAGCTAACTGCTAAGAAAGGAAAATAGTCTTTGCTTCTGTGATTACTGAAGGTTTAAACTATTTAGTGTTTCTTCCTTCATACTCACAAAATTCTTTCTTGAAGCTACCTATTCTGAATGCTTTATCATCCTCGTGCCACTAAGGAGGTTTGTGTGTAGGGTTATAGAGTCCTTCTAGCTAATAGCCACATTGCTTTATTATGTATCTATTTCAGAAAGAAGAGAATTAAGAGTGGTATCATGGAGTGTAGTCCCTCTGCTCTTCTGATGGGAACATTTCTGTCAAATGGTTTGGATTCTTCCATTCTTATTCCTTTCAAATTTGACAGAAAGAGATTTTTAAAGAGGGGAACCATATTTGAGTTAATTTCTTTAATATTGTTGGCCAGGATAATTTGGTCTCGTGCTGAGCATCTTCACAGCTGTTAGGTGAGTAAGGAACGAGTAAACAAACATCACAGAACTCTCACTGGAAGTATCAAAGGAACAGAAACAAGAAGGAAAGAAATCAGTCATATTTCTGCTCCTCTCCATCCCCATTGCTTATCTTCTGCCAGCAGGCTAAAAATTGTTTGGAAATTGAGTGAAATTAGTTAAGGGTGCCTCTACATCCTTGCCCTCAGCTGCCTGTCTCTAATTACTGTCTGCAGTTACTGCCAATGGTCATAGTACCTGTAATTTATTTAGTCTGTTTTGGTGGATATCAGCAAGGGAGCAGCTTTGTGTGTATCTGTGTGGGCAGATACAGGACGATCTGCCAGTACAAACCTGCAGCCAGAAGGCAGGGAGAAGTGGGGTGAGGACAACCTACATTCAGTCAGAAGTCATCTCATGAGTACTAAGATGACCACAGCCTTAATGTTCCTCTGCCCCCTGTCTGTAGGGAATCTTTGTGAGCTTCTTAAAGTTGAACTTGGCTTTATACAGAAGAGTTTCTGCAAATCAGAGGTGTAAAATTTTTAAAATATTTTTTTTACGACAGTTTAGGTGGCTGAACCCAATTGCATCTTCGGGAAAGAAAATAAAATTTTGCCTGATAAGTGCTTGATAGAGATCAAACAGTTGTTTAACAGTTAGTAAGGTTGATTACATATTCTACTTGTATAGGTAAAAAACCAAATTAAATTCTTGAGTATGTTCAGATATGCAGAAGGCTTTAAATAGGTATTGTATTAATTTTATTGCTTTGTTATGAAAAAAAAAAGGAACACTTTAGGCATTAATAACACCTGAAGCAAGGTTATTACGGACTTGTAGTCAAAACTGAATTTTGGATATCTGATAGAAAGTGGGGGGCAAGAAAGTGCAGGCTGGGGATTCTGTTATTTTTAATTCTAAAAGAGAGACTAAAGTTAAATGCAGTCTTATTAAAATTATGTGTACTCCTTTTTTCCCTTGTTCTGAGCATAAAGAATTTGTTCTTTCTATTTTGCTTCATATGCTTGTGTTTTATGTGTTGTTTGTGCATGTTATAAGTACTTGTAAAATTTATGTAGCTAGATGAAATTTTTTTATGCTCTCATGTTATGTTTTTCAGTTATATGATCATTTTTGAGCCATTAAAGAATTGTGATGATAGTCCTCTATTAAGATGTAAATAACAACTTCAAGGAGAGTGTAATCAAGTCATTTCAATTCAGAAATATGGTAATTTTGTCAAGATTCTTTATTAAGTCACATTAGCATTGACTACTCACATAAAGGAAGACAGTATGACAGATACTCTATTATAGGGATTCACCTGAAATATTATATTATTCTGGCCTGGACTTCTTTTCCTGAAGGTTAGTTTAGTATTTCTGCTGTGTATTACCACATTAAAAGGTGAAAATAATCAACTGGGTGTGGCTTAGATTTCAGAGAGAATATAATGGGAGATATTCTTGATTTCTTTGTAACTACTTTTTTCTGAAAGCATTTAAAGGTTTAAATCACTAGTTAAAGAACTGAACCCTCCCCCCTCTCTGATTTTAGTGACTGAGGAAAACCAATATCCTGTAACCTAAGCACGAAAGAGATAAGTGATTCTTTAAATTTCATCCATACCTAGGACAACAATTTCCTGCAATGAGACATATATTTTAGGGTCAAACTTAGCCCATTGAAAGAGAGATGATATGCAGGAATGGAGAAAATTAGGAAAGTTTTTATTTCTGCTGCTTGCGGTCTTAACAATTTAGGATGCCCAGAGAGAATGTAGTACTTCTGTTGTGGGAAGATTTTTAGAACAATTTTAAGTGTGGGCTTTTTAGGTATGGGTGAATTTATTCAAAACAGATAACATGATATATTTAGTCTTTATAAGCCTTACCTTCTGTAATGCATTTGTTTTAGAAAGATAAACTTAGGAACTAAGTTGCAATTAATAGAACATAAAATGGAGGAGGTAGTTAAAAAGTTGTTTTGGACCAACTGTTTTTAACAGAATATGTGAATAAGATGGATATGCCTGGGTGTCAGGGTATGTGTACAGTGATATGAAATGCAGTCTTTTATATTTATACAAGCAGAAGTTAGGCTTAGCTAATATTTTAGTGTATTTCCTTAGAAATATCTCTGGTAGTAGTAATTTATATTATGTGTGCTTTGACAACAGTGCTTGATGTTGGCTTGGCATGCTGGCCAAAGCTTAATATTTTAAGGATGCAGTAGTTTTTTTTCTTTGTGTCTCTTGGTCACTGAAGTACTTTTAGAGATAGAACTAGAGCTAGTGAAAGAGGTTAATGTGGTATTGTCTAAGCTGATCCATCTGAAGGACCATCTACTCTAGCAAGCTTTGTCCAGCAGTGGCTGAAAGCAGATGTCTGAAGACAAGCATAAGCATGTAGGAGAGAGGTTTGCAATAGTATTCGTGTCATCCAGCCATCTACAACCCAACACTTCCCAAGCCCAGAATAAAGCTTTTCTGCTGAGTACCTCTGGGGAGAGCTTGCTCTGTTTCATTCAATTGTATTTTGAAGCCATCTGAACTTTTACGACCTACAACATCCTGCAGTAAGGAGTTCTGTACTTCAGTATATGTTCTGTGGAAAAGGAGACATTCTTTTTTTTGCTAGTAGATTCATTTTTTGTCTTTGTGTTCTTGGTATACCTTCTTGTACTTCCACTACTTGTAGAGGAAGCAACTGTAGTCATTCCCCAATTGCTGCTTTCATATCCATCACAGTTTTCTACACCTCTATTCTAGCTTCCCTCACCTCTCTGTATAACAAACTGGTAAAATCTGGTTCTGTTATGCTTTTCCTTGTTATGTGGTTAGTTTGATTGCTCTGATCATTCTTGTTCTTTCATACTGTTTCCATTTGAGCCACTGGAACCAGAAGTGCACAAGGTATTTAAGACTTAGTGCCATTGTGGTGGGTTTTGTTTCTTTTTCTAGTTGTTTTCTGGTTTTTGAGGTTTTTTTGTTTTTTTTAAATTTAAATATTCATTAATTAGTGTTTGGGATTTTTGGACTACTACCAGGCAAGTAACTAATACTGTCCAAGAAATACTTATTTTAATTCTTAGATGTCATTTTTGTATACATTAGCTAATAGCCCATTACTGATCACAGAAACTGGATTATTTTGAGTTTTTTGAAATTGAGTTTCATCTGTTACTTCCTCTGCTGAACAACTGGTCATCCTTACAAGATGTTTTTGTACGTCTTTACAGCCTCAAATATTTGTTCAGCAGTGGTTGCTATCTTGTGCTTTCCTAGATCATATATGAATTGAATGGCACAAGCCCAGTCAGAGATCTTGTGAGAATCTCTCTGAAGTCCTCTTCTGACTGTGGAAACATGTCTGTTTATTTCTGGCCTCTGTTTGGTATTTCCCAAGAGATTCTGTAGAAGGATCGTGAAGATCATCCTAAAATCCATCTAAGGACTTTCTTTAGAGTCTGTGGTATGAGATCTTGTCAAGTGAAAATCCACAGACTACATCAATTGACTTTCCATTGCCTGCTGGCTTATTGGCTGCTAAAAAAAAAAATTGATAGATCTGTGAGATGTGACTTTTCTCTACAAAAGCTGTGATTGATTCTCCCCCAACATTGTGTTTATCTTTGGGTTCACTACCTCTGTTCTGTACAAGAGTTTTGAGCAACTTGGCAAGTTCAAACATCAGGTGTCCTGCTCGTACCTTGCTAGCTTAAGTTTTGACGTTGTATTAACCACCTTTAAATCTCTGAACTGAAGAGAATTTTAAGGACAAACTTGCACAGCACCATCATTACACTGGACTTTAGTTCAATCTTTTAGTTTCCTTAAAACTCCCAACAGCTGTATGTCCTGCAAACTCTCTACTGTTTTTGTCTTCATTTCCTCACCTCTACTATTTGTACTTAATCACAGGGAACCTGTTTCAAATCCCTGTGAAGGGAGATTCTGATAACAGAACTGATGTGATGCACTTCCTTCGAGCAAGTATGAACATGAAAAACCATTCAGTCTTGCTGTTTTAGTTGTTTTCTTCATTTATTCATTCTGAAATTTGATCATCTGTTGGGTGTATGTAACTTCAGCTTTCAATATGCTTTAAAAAGGCTTTTTAAGTTTGATATCTTCTGGATGTTTTTCTATTAACTCTTTTTCTAGGCCACACATATTATGCTTTTCTATTTAACTGCCATAGACTGTAATTTTTATTTTGTACAATTGGATAATTGTGTTAGTTGCTAGCTGTTACTAACCCTACAAATATTCTTGTATTGCACTATGTGTAGTTGTATCTGAGGCTTATTATTGCAGTAGACAAGAGATTACTAGAGACTGTCAGAGCAGTTTTGTTTTGCTGTTTCTGTATATATTCATTTTACTGTTTAGTCATTAAATGTAAATGGCAGTTACTTAGGCAACCCACCATTTCATTTATAATAGAAGAAAAACTTTTTCCATAAAAGAGAGAAAACAAAAGAACAACCGGAGACAAGCCATGTGGGAAATGATAAGTAGTTTCACCTGCAAAGATTGATTTCAGTATAAAGTAGTATCTATCATTTAGATATGAACAGCATCTGGAGAGAGATTGGTTTCTATATATCCCTGATCCCCACAGACTTATGAAGCTGCATCTTTGACAGATAAAGGTGATGCAAGAACTGCTCTCTGCACTCTGCAGGAGAGAATTTGGGTGACCGAAGGAAGATCACGTAGTAATATAAATAAAACCAGAGATGCACAGTAGCTTTTATCCTTAGTCCCCTTCCTCTCTTCTTTCCTTCTTCTCTCTCTCCCTTCCTTCCACATTGTGTGTCACCAGTTCAGTGCATTTATTGTCAGTGAGAGCAATCTTCTTTCATTACACTAATAAGCCTGTGATGTTAAAGGTCTCCTTCAGAGGCTGCCTGCAGCAGTAAGAGTAGTACAGGCTCAATCAGAGATTAAAAAGTATCTTATTTGCCTATTTTATGATTTCTTAGCTCAGTTTTATTAAATTTTCAGATATGTTATCGATTCCTACTTTGTGCAAATTTTTCCAAGCCTATCTACTGGAGAGGTACTTCTCTGCTAGTCAAATTATATCAAAATAGCTGTGCTATATTTCCAGCTAAGTTGTACACAATTGTGCAACATCAATGTAAAATTAAGTACTACTCTGTAGTGTCTGCAGATGAAACAAAAGTAGTGCTGAAACTTTAGACAGAGCTACAGTTAGATTTGTGAAAAGACTGCATTATTTAAAGTAGCCAAAAAAATCAGATAAGCATGGTGATTCTTAAGTTTCATTAAAGAAAGAAACAAATGCTGAAATGGTACAATTTCATGCTGTTGGAGGTTTCATTTTTCAATCAGTGCAGCCAGCTTCTTTTCACAAGCAGGTCACAGTAGTTAAGTCAGGCACATACAGTAAGCAGATTTATGCTTTCTTCAGAATTGTACATGACAAACTCCTCGGTGCTTGAGGCTAACATCTAATTTGCCACATTCTCTTACATGTTAAGCTTTTCTTATTTGGTATTAATGTTTCTTGGCATATTGCAGCAAGGCCTGGATGGTGCTGCTACAGGGCAGTAATCACTTAAATGTAAAAAAGGTTTTGCCTTCCCCAAAGGGGTGACCTTACTGCTAGTCTGGCTGCCTCACTAACTCACCTTGATTATTTATAAGGTAGTAGTAACTTTCTTTAAACTTGGAAATACTCCGACACATGTATTTTTTACTTATGTGGAAAATATTTTTATTATTTGCCTTTGTTCAGGTCTTGTGGATACTCATGTCAGTGTAGATTCATCTACACTGCTCTCTAACAGCTCACTCCCCAGCCACTGCTGGTACATGGGGTTTTTCTTTCCCAGATGCAAGACTCTACACTTGCCCTTGTTGTATTTCATGAAATTTCTCCCTGACCAACCCTCCAGCCTGTCTAGGTCTTGCTGAATGGCAGCACAGTCTCCTGGTGTGTCATCAGCAAACTCGCTGAGAGAACACTCTGTTCCAGGTCATTGATGAATGGGTTGAATAGTATTGGTCCCAGTACCAAACCCTGATACAGTCCTCCAACAAGACTCTGCCCCGCTGACCACAACTCTCTGACTTCTTTCCTTTACCCAGTTCACAATCCACCTTACCACCTGATTATCGAGACCACATTTCCTCAGTTAAGCTGCAAGGATGCTGAGGGAGATGATGTCAAAAGGAGATGATGTCAAATGCTTTACTGAAATCAAGATAAACCACATCCACTGCACTACCATCATCTATCCACATGGTTATGTTCTCTTAAAAGGCTGTAAGGTTGGTTAATCAGGACGTCCCCTTGGTTAAACCATGTTGAGTGCTCCTAATGACCCTCTTGTCCTTGATATAACTAGAGACCGTGCTGAGGATAAGTTGTTCCATCACCTTTCCAGGGATGGAGATGAGGCTGACCGGTCTGTAGTTACCAGCGTCCTTCTTACCCTTTTTGAAGACTCGAGTGACATTTGCTTTCCTCCAGTCCTCAGGCACCTCTCCTGTTACCCACAACTTACCAAAGATGAGGGAGAGTGGCCTAGCAATGACTTCTGCCAACTTTCTCAGCACTGGCAGCTTCATCCCATCAGGATCCATGGATTTATGGATGTCCTTCATTGATCCCTAACCCAGTCCTCATCAAGAAGGAGGGAAACTCCTCCTTTATCCTGACTTCCTCTGAGGCCTCAGGGGTCTGGGGCTCCTGTGGACAGTCTCCAGCTGAACAGACAGAGACAAAGGTGGAATTTGGTAACTCTGCTTTCTTTGTATCCTCTGTCACCAGAGCACCCACCTCATTCAGCTGTGGGCCTACATTGCCTCTACTGTTAGTTTTGTTTGCAGTGTATTTGAAGAAGCCCTCTCTGTTGTCCTTGGCCTCTCTTGCAAGGCTTAATTCCAAAGAAGCCTTAGCTTTCCTGGTTGGCTCCCTACATCTCCTGAAAGCAGTCAACAGTATTCCTCCAAAGTGGCCAGCCCCTCCTTCCATGATCTGTAGACTTTCCTCTTCCCCTTGTTCCCCTTGCCCAGCAGTTCCCTCTTTAACCATGTGGGTCTCCTGTCTCCCTTTCTTGATTCCTGCCTGTGGGGATGCTCTGATCTTGTGCCTGGAAGAAGTGGTCCTTGAACGTTAACCAACTACCTTGGTACCTTCTAGTACCTTGTCCCATGGGACTTCCCCTAGCAATTGCTTGAAAAGGCCAAAGTCAGCCATGATCCTACTTGGGGTTCTGCTCTGACCACACAAGATCCTGAACTCCACCATCTCATGGTCACTGAAGTCAAGGCTGCCCCCAACTTTCACTGCTTCAACCAGACCCTCTTTGTTATTGGGTGCAACATCCAGTAGTGCTTTTCTCCTAGTTCCTAGCTCATCCACCATTTGCAGCAGGAACTTATTATCAATATACTGGAGGAACTTCCTGGATTGTGAGTGGCTGGCTCAGTAGACCTTCCAGCAAATATCTGGGTAGTTAAAATCCCCCATGAGAACCAGGGCCTGCAATTGCAAGGCTGCAGGAGGCCTCATCTACTTCCTTGTCCTGTTCAGGGAGCCTGTAATAGGCACCCACAACAGTATCACCCATTGCAGCCTGCCCTTTATTTTGCACCCACAAAGTCTCAACTTGCTCCTCATCCACCCTTGGATAGAACTCAGTAGATTCTAGCTGCTTTTCACATGAAGAGCAACTCCACCATCTGTCTTGTTGACCATGTCCTTCCTAAGAAGGACGTAGCCATCCATGACCACATTCCAGTCATATGAGCTGCCCCACCACATGTCTGTAATTGTCACCGGATCATAACCCCTTCACTGCACCCAGACTTCCAGCTCCTCCTGTTTATATCCAGTGCTGTGTGCATTGGTGTGCAGGCATTTCAGGGAGTGAGCTGAATGTGCTTGTTCAGCCCTAGGGTGATGGGAGGCCTTCTGGTCTTCATCAACACTGTTGCCCCACTGGTGCAAGCACAGCTACAGCCCCATCTTCCTTTGATCCTAGTTTAAAGCTCTATGAATGATCCCTACTAATTCTTATCCTAGAACCCTTTTCCTCCTGGAAGATAAGCCTCTCACACCAATTACCATCGGGCCTGGTGTCATTTAGATGTTGAGACAAAACAAATCATGGCATTGCATTAGCCACACTCTGAGGTGGGTTTTGCTGTTTTGTTTGGTTTGGTTTTTGTTCCCTGGGAGCTTGTTGAATTTTATTATTTCATTTTGGGCCTGATTTTCATCCTGCTGGTGCTATTTGGGGAAAAATAATGACAAAAACTGTGCAGAATCAGTAATGATGGGGTGAAAAATCAAGATATTAAAACCATTACGCAGGGTCTAAGAGGCTTATTGACAGATTCATCAGCAGCACACCTAAGCTGTTTTCAGGTCAGTCAAGTATGTGCTGCTTCGGTAGTTTGTCAAGTATTTACTTGCATTCTTCCTTCTCAGCTTATCAACAAAGTACAGTTAGTTTGTGATAAGTTTTATTTTTTAAAAATTTTTCTTTCTTTCTTACTATTTTTTTCTTTTGTTACACTGGTAGCATAAACTAGAATTTAGAGAATGGAAAATTGCAAGCCATGATGTTCAAATCTTGCTGAGTTGGGTCTTGAAGTTTCCAAGTGTGTTGTTGCTTTTTAGAGAGCAAAATGGTGACTTACAACTGTTTTTTTATCATAGAAGCATATCATTAAGTATCTCTCAGCTTCCTTTTAACTAGAAGTAATCCAAACATAGAAAAAGGTGGCATGTGTTACAGATATTTTCGAATGGCTCTCTTGTTCAGCTGAGACATAAGGAAATAAATTTTTATAATAATCCTTGGCAGTAAGTTGTTTTGAAAAAAATTGTTAATATTTTACACCTCCTTTCCCAGTTGTTGAAACTATCATGGAAGTAACTTAGTGTATTGAAGAATGTTAATTTTATAGTAAAATCCTGGAGTAGAACTCAGGAGGTATGTTTCCATTAATTCTGTTGTGTAATGCTCCCAATGCTCACATTGATGCTCTTTTTTTTTTTTTTTTTTTAATGGGTAGATGAGAGAAGGGCCAGAATTTGTTCTCAGAAGAGTATTCAGCTTGCATCTCAATGGAGGCATAGGACCAATATTGCAGTACAAATAGAATAATTTATCTCCTGGAAGAAATGCTGGTTTAAACACCAAATTACTGTTTTTACTGTCCTAATTGGCACCTTCATGTAAGGTAGCACTGCTGTGTTCACCAAGTATATGGCAAAACGGGCCCCTACATTGCTTCTTATACTTTTACTTCAGCTTTTTAAAATCTTGTAATTGGTGCTGCATGACACTAACTGAATGGTAGATTTCTAATATTTAAATATGATGAATCTGAACCTATTTTTGCCTTGCTTTTCATAAAAACATAGAGTGAAACTCGCTGTGGATTATCTGAGGGAATTTTACTAATTAGAATTCATACTTCTGAGCTGCTAACTAGCTCATCCCCTTCCCAAGTGCTGGAGGTTTCAGTAGCTTCAAATTCCACAGTTGTCTTAAATATCTGACTTATTCTGGCAAGAGATCTTGGGGATAACATCATGGGGTCAGATTTTGTGGTTCTGTGTGTGACTGGGCAGTTTTTCTGCTTCTACAAGCATAACTTGGCCTTTATCTAAAGTTTAATCTTTCATAAGCTTTCAAGCAAGTGAGGTCAATTGACTCCCGTGGAACTGCTTGTGTGAATGAGGACTGAGTTATGGCAATACATCTTTTTAGGCTGTGAGATCCAAGATACTGTATTTGAAGTTTCTCTTGCATACATTGGATACAAGTTTTATAGGTGTTGGATTCTCAATGAACGGTTTTGGGAAAATAAAGAGAATATTTTGAGTGAGCAATAGTTGAAATTATGAAGGCTGTTGTTCCTGTGTTACATGAAGATAGTTACTATAGTACTCACTAACATGACAGTACAATTAGAGCTCCGTGAACTTTAAAGATGCCACTCAGTTGTTAACATTATCATGGTATATTTGTGTAGCATGGTCTCTACTCCTCAGTTATTGAAGATGCCAGTTTAGACCCAGTTTTTGGGTCTAAATAAAAGAATACAGTGCAGTGTATCTCACTCCTGAAAGTGGAGCACTGGATATTTGTCTAGAAGAGCACTACCACACAAATGCTTGATTTTGTTTGTGCAAATGAGAAGTCCTTTGTAATGCAAAGCAGCATTCTGAAAAGGCAAATGTGCTTTTTTGGTTGTAAATATCCCAGCTAAATACTGAAGTAATTGCAAGCAGAGCTTGGCATTTTTCCTCCCTATTCTCTTCATCGTTATATTTTAACAAGTTCTCATGAGGCTATTAAAAATGTCTTAGTTTTTGGAACATGTGGCCTAGTGGGGATAACTCTGTCTACAGATGCAGTGGGCTGGCAGCTCGATTTTGCATGTCTTTTCATTTCCCTCCAGATTCTGTGACCCAGCGTAACCTTTGGTCTCCCTCTGAAGGCCGGGGTGAAGGAAGTATGAGCAGGTGACTGATGATCACTGTCAATACAGCCTGCAGACAATATGGGAATTACTTTAGCAGTCTCCCACTCCCTTGTGCTCCCCCCATCCTCTCTTAAATCAACAAATGCAAATAGCAGCCTCCTCATTTGCTGTCATCTCTGGGAGGCTGCCCTGGCAGCATGGGCTTTGTTGTAGTCCTGCTTATTGAAAAAAAGCAGCTTCAGCCCTAGGCAGAAGGAAAAATACCAAATGGGACCTGACCCCCCCCTTAATGGCTAATGCTGCTAATATTTGGTCCTCTGGAGTATACAGGTAGGAAGATACTGAGAAAAGGGTACTTGATGTGTGTGTTTCAAGAGGGCAGCCTGAAGTGGTTGGAGCTGTTTGCATTGTTACTCTTTGTCTGGTAAATGTCTTTCTGGAAGGAAGCAGGGATTGCCCAGTGTCCAGAAACTCATACCTGTGCTCCTAGAACCTGTTGACGTTGCTATTAACTGTGTATTTAATCTTAGCTGTATCTTTACTGGGAGTGAATGGCAATGCATTTGCTAGATTTCAGCAGAGGTATAAAGAATTTGTGAACCAACTTCCCTTAAAGAGTTCATGATTTTAAACTCATAATTGTGTCACAAGAGTAAATAAAAATAACTGCATTTTACATTGATGTAAGCATAATACAGGACACAGTACGTAGTACTGTATCCTACAGCATCTGGTTGATACTGTTTTGCTTTCCAGCTTAATGCACATTGTTATTCAGCAATATGGAGATGTAAGGGTAATAATGCTTTGCCAGCATTTGGGTAAAATTCTGTTTATCTTATTTTAAGCCGTCATTGCATATGAAGATGACTTTTGCCATACATAAATAAAAGGAAAATTATCTCCTTTAAAGATACCTTGGGATGTCATGCCTGTATTTGATGTATTAGGATTGCAACCAGCCATAATTAAGAGATTTCTTCTGAGCTGCCATTTAAGAATATTATGTTAGTAACTGAATCAGACAAATAGCAATGTATGTAAGTGTTCTTATAGCTTTAAAATGTGTTTCAGTAGTACTTGTACTTTATAAGAAGGCTGTTTGGAGTGTGTATTTCATCTTCCTGTGACATTTTCTATTGCAAATACTTAGTAACAGTTAACTCCTGGATAGAAGTTCATAGGTAAAGTAAAATTGTAAAGCTAGGTGCTTGATTTTATGGTGAATATCACTTGTAGAGCTAGACTTGAAAACTGTTACTCAATCTTTAAGTATGTTCTTTTCTCAAGATATCATTTCGAATGTATCTGAGTTTTATTTCATGTTCTATTTGCTTTCCAGAAAGTTTCAATATAATAATATTTTAGCAGAAGAAATATTCCAAATTCACAAAAATCCAGGAAATTGAACTATTTAGCAGCCCTCTGCGTTCCACTTTCAGTGTGCAGTGGCACTTTGGATTGGGCACAGGTGATTGACACAGTCTAAGCCTGCTTGAATCCTAACTTGCAACACTTCTAGGATTTGTCACATTAAGTTCATAGTATTTCACTTCAGAGTGAATTGTGGAGATTCATCCTCAGCAAGATGTGGAAGAGTATGGTAGAGGCAGTATGATCCTAGAAAGCCATCTAGTTTTATTGTAAAAGCTTTGAATGATTTCATTTGTGTTGCATGTTCCTTTCCCACACGTCTTGCAACAAGGATGGTTTGAATCAGAAAATCTCCCATCTTCAACTTCTGCTTGCCTCTTCTGCAACTTCTGCATCTGTCTGCCTGCCTGCCAGCAATTGTGCCAACAAAAGAGAGTATTTGTTGGACTGTTGGACTTAGTAATTGCTTTTTGTTGGCCACAGGTGCTGCCTTAGCATGTTATGGTGCTTCTTTTCACTGATGATATGTCCTTATCCATAGGTTCTGTTTGGTATCTTTGGTCCACTGAGAAAGGAATTGTTAAAATAAAATCACCATTGTTACTTTAGAGAAGAGTGACTCGAGTGGAAAATGTTGCTAATTAGGCAGTTTTGCTCAATGAATTCTGATTACATCTTGAAGCTTCACACCAGACTATAATAATTGCATTTTACACATACTGGGTCAGGTTTTGGGGGGGATGGGGCATTCAACAGAGAACCACTTCAGTGATAAGAATGAATCAAAATGATGCTTTGTGTTGGAAAGTCCTTCTTCTAAATAAAGTCTTAGGTCTGGATGGCTCCAGGTAGAAAAGAAATGGGTATAGTTATGTGAACTTATTTGACCAAGATGCCAGTTTAGAAAATTGATTATTAATGATACTTTGCCTATCATCAGTATGCTCATCAGTGGGATAATTTTCTTCTCTGCTCAAAAGTTTTATAGCTCCCTAGAAGTAGTTGGCTTGTCTTGTAATTGTGGAAACTGCTCTTAGAGGAGAATGCATGTATGCTGGGATGTATGATTTTTGAAGTGTGTTGTCATTCTTGATGAATGGCACTTTACAAATGTAAAGAAAAATCTGGGAAGCACTTATAAGGTGAGTGGATGAATACTTTTAAATTTTTATGTGAATGTTTTTCTCATAGTATAAGTCCCTCTAAAATAGTGGGTAGAGAGAGTTCTCTTGGACTTTAATGAGATTATATAGCAAATCATTTAAGTTCAAAATATCCAAGTATATTTATTTTACAATATAAATTGTTCACTACATTTATTATTTTTTTTTAAGCCTTCATTAGAAAAGTTGCTTTCCATCGTTCATTTTGAGGTTTTCCTCCCCTCCCCTTTTGTTTTTGTTTTTCCTCAGTTTCCATTACAAAGAGCAGTGCAAAAATCCAATCTTCCCCTTCCAAAGTGACCCGGCGTTCAATGCAGTCTCCACAGAAATCTGCTCCAGTACCAGCGCAACGGAGCAGGAAGCCAGGTCGGGGCAAACCCCCTGGACAGTCTGGAGTTCCCAAGAAGGGCAGGTCTCCTAAAACTATTCCCTTGACAAAAAGCACCTCTCATACTGAAAATCTTAAAACAAGGAAAAAAAGTTTAAAACCTGGAAAAAAGGTTAGTCCTTATCTACTACTTTACTTTATATTGCAAAATTTTGTAGTGAGATTTTTTTTAATTATTACTATTATTTATTTTTCTGTCTTCTCTTCAGCCTTCAGGGCTTTACTGCTTTCAGCAGTTGATTACAAGAAAAAGTCTAGAATAGCTTTCTGGAATATTTCAGTATGAACTTCTGTGGATATTTTATTACCGATCAAGGTTACACATTTACTTATGGATGAGTTGCTCATATTGAAAAAGGGTATTCTGGAGTATCTATTCCCAGTAAAATTTGAAGACCCAGGGAGGCCATTAGGATTTTTAGTTTGGGTGATCTTGTTACTGAACCGTATACATAGTTTGCTTAATTTATTTTCACTATTTTTTCTGAGGTTTTTGTATCATGCCTGGAAGCAAAGGATTAGGAACAAGTGAGTGTTTCGGTGCAAAATTTAGCATCGTAAGCATACAGCTAGATTTGCTAAACTGATGTCATGGATGCCCCTTTATTCTGGAGGTACTAGTGTCAAGCAGGAATCTTCTTTCCACATTTCTCCAGGTGTGGGCCTAATTCTGTTCTGATCTGAAAGACATGGTGCCTTTCTCTCTTTCTGCCTTTCTCCCTTCCCAGCTAAGTCAGACCTGGATGGCTGGCAGCTGCCTCCAGCTTCAGTTCCTCTGGAGCTGTTTGACCAGCTTACAAACCTGCTGACCCCCCTTCTTACCACTCTCACTGACACAAACACTGTGGGTAAAAGATCCCCGAACGAGCTAGATCAGGGAGTTAACCTGGCAGACAACTAACCTAGCATCCCTCTCCCACTGCTTTCTTTACTCCCTCTCAAAAAAAAGGCACAAATGCTTCTGCTGCTGTCAGGAAGGATAGAATCACAGCAGGGCAGATTTATGTAACTCTTGAACTGCCGTGGAAGCACAGTCTATTTCTGAGGCTTGTTCACCCACTACAGGCTGTCAAAGAAGAGAGCAATCCTACAATCTCTTTCCCCAGACAGGTTGTGTCTGTCCCTGTGCTCTTCTTTCCAATAGCAGCAATGGGAGACTGTGGCTTCTTGATTTTTCTGTTGTTCCTATTTTGTTTTTTTTTTTTTTTTTTTTTTTTTTTTTTTTTTTTTTTTTTTTTTTTTTTTTTTTTTTTTTTTTTTTTTTTGTTTTTTTTTTTGTTTTTTTTTGGTTGGTTTGTTTTTTTCCTCCTCCCCTGCCTTCAAGTCTCAAAAGGTTGAAGTTTTGGGGTTTTTCTCCCCCAGTCTTGGGCCGCTGTGGGCTATGGGATCTATTGCTACTAATGTGTGGGAAGGGGTGGAGCAATGGCACAGGTGGGACTTCTCTCTTTGGTGATAGTGCTGATCAGTGTAAAGTGCTACTGAAGTAACATTTTTGGACTGTACCTAAAAGATTCTAGCACAAAACTGGAAGCAGGCACTTTGAAATGGTAACCACAAGGTTAGAAGTTATTCTGGAAACTGAGAGCCAGGCACTCTCTTCTCTTCTACCTGCCCCTTCCAGTCAGGCATCCAAACTGGTAGGCTACTGATGTAGGTTGTCTTCAGTCTTATTCAGTGTATAAAAGAGACACAGATTAAAGTGGAGAAAGGTGCTTCTGTCTGGATTTAGCTGGTGGGTGGGCTGTTCTCCATAAGCCTGGGGGTCTGTAAAGGAGAGCATTGAACACAGAACTTAAAGATGTACTCAGGAGGTATGGAAGGATGGGCATTTTCCTCTGAGAGTTTTGTCCTCTCTGTCTCATGAAAAAGAAATTGAGAGGCTTTGTGTAACCCTTGATAGAATAGTTAGAGGTATCTCACCCTTACAGGAGACTTCTAGGCTCTAAATGCTGAGCATCTGGAAGTATCTACTTAGAGCACTTAATTTGGCACCTGGTCTGTGTGATGTAGCTGGGGGGATTTGCTTCGGGGTTACTGCTGGCTGTCTTGAGGCACTGAGTATGTACTACCACTATGGACTCCTTATCTCCTCTATGGGACCAGGCACCTAAGAGTTGGGGTTTTCAGAATCTAAGTTTGATAATCTGACTTGGAAGTTTTACTACATTGACTTTCACATTAAAAACTTTAAGAATTAGCTCCTTTTAATACTACACAGAAGGCTGTCGTTGCTTTGGTATGTGGTTAAATTACCAAGATGTTACACATGTGTGCAAGCTCTTCTTTGGGCTGTTACACCTGTTGGCATAAGGGTTAAGTGAAGAAGTGGCTTTGTGGGTGTGCTGCACAGAGTATATCTAATATGGAGTGTGCCATACAGCCTGTATATTTCAGAAGTCATATGCAAATATAATGCAAGTGGTATGTGCCTAGAGATTTGAAAGTGCTGCTTTTGCTTTTTTTTTTTTTTTTTTTTTTTAAAAACTGATCAAAAAAAGCCTTTCAGCTATGTAGTGTGATTGTTCAAAACCTCTGTATTTAGGGAGATTGTTCTGTGCCCAATATATTGTAGAGCTGTTTGACTTTCCTTTCCCTTTTAAGTTTGTTATACTGCAATGTTTATCATTGTACAGGTATTGGCTTTTATTATACAGTTAGAAATGTTGGGTTATTGTGTCATTTCTCTGCTTTACATATAAGTTTTCTAAGCTTATGAGGTAGATGCTGGGTTTTGTTTTCTGTTTGTCTCAGTTCACACTGTATGGTTTTACTCTGTCATAATGAAGAAAAAAAATCTCTTTACATCTCCTTTGTTATTTTTAAAAGTACACTTTGCATAACAATGGGGAAAATTCCTTCCAGAATTTCTTGAGGAAGTGCCTTGGTTTGAGTGTAGATCACAGCCCTAAATTCAACCCCACAAGAAGAGTTTTTAAACATAAGGGTAAAGCCTGTGAAGTTGGTGATGCAGCCAGGCTGTGAGCAGAGCTCTCTGCAGGCAGACAGAGCTGGCGTGCCCCCCCAGCCAACAGCACCCTGACCAAGCAAATGTGCAGAGCCCTGCTGGGAACGTGGCCTGCCTCCTGAAACATGGCTTTGGGATCACAGTTTGCTGCTTGTCAGTTTGGAGCTGCAAGATGAGAATAATGTTCTCTTGCTAAGCAAGCATAATGTGCTGTTTTTCCAAGATGTGTGCTCCTTCCTCCTCTTCAAGAGGAATGTAGGACATGGCTGGCTGGTCTTACTGCACTTGCTTGGTAGTGTGGAGGGCAGGTACTTCCTCTCTCTTAGTTTCACGTTTGTATTTTGTTTTCATGCCTACATTTTTCCCATTTTCTCCTCATTCCTCCCAACTTGACCACCCATACTTTGCAGCATGATGACAGACAGTTGGTCCCCAAAGAGTCCCTACTCCAGAGGAGCTTTCAGGAGTGTCAGACTTCAGATCAAAATCTCAGACTTCCCGAGTACATTTTTGTTCTCTGTATTAGAGGATGGAGAGACCTTTTTGTCACCCAGTGTTAAGATATGTCGGCAAGTCCTGACAAGTCATACATCACTGCTTGGTTCAGTGTCTGACCTGAGTCACCTCATCTCATTCACAATGAAATGCCAGACCTTGGCAGTCTATTCCTTACATTCATGGTGATTCCACTCAGTGCCATGTTATCGAGGACTTTCTCCTGCCAAACCTGTCTTCTCTGAAATGTAAGCATCAAAGGAATTTTCTTTAACGATCTCTAGATTTCAGAGAAAACGCTAATTTAATCTTTATAGGTGTTGTGAAGTTAAGCACTCCCGCTCTAAGAAAGGTACATATTTTGATTGCTTTCTACATGATTTTCAAAATATTATTTGGAAAATATGCTGCTTCTAAAGGTGTAAAGGATGAATACTGCAAGAGAATTTAGCCACCTTTAGCAACCTGACTGAATTTTCAGTTCACTATAGATTAAATCCTTATCAAGTGAATATCCAGGTCTCTGCTGCCTTCAGCAATGTTGAGACCTAGAGTAATTTCTTATATTCCTAATTTTTTTGATAAGTAAGAGAATCAGAACATTATCTGTTCTTGTGCAAGAATAAATGAGAGAGAGGTGATGAACTTTTCTACAGTTTGTTGGGTTGGTTTTTTTATATCCATGAATTTTCATACCATGTCAAAGCACATTAGAAATTGCTTCCTCGTGCACATGTCTCTTCTAAACCCCAGTCCAAACCAAATTACAACAAAATTGTCCTTTACTCAGGTGGAAGGTAGTGCACACTGACCAATTTCTAAATCTTTGTGAAGTCTGGTTGTCCTGTGATAAGTATCAAATAAGTTTGTATGGGAAAGGAGAAGTTTTTGGTAACCCTCATGACTGGATTTTAACTACTGGCTTGATACTTTGCATAGAGCACCAGTTCCTGAAAGTGATTAATTGGGAATTTCAACCCTTTTGAAACAAGTGGAGGAGAAATCTAAGTGTATTGTAAAGTTGACACCTAAATGGGACTTAAATTTTTTTATGGGTATATATACATAGCCCAGCTAACTAATTTGAGTTGTGATAAACACAGATGGTTGGAAGGATATGGACAGAAAAATGATCCATAACACTTCTTATGTGCTTCCTAAGATTTAGAAGGGTCATGATTAGTGTTTAAGGCTCATTCTTTTCCCACTCTTCAGGTAGAGGTGGGTTCCCTATTAAGTAATTTGACTTCCACTGCCTTACTTAAGTAGCTGTGAATGCAAACTGACAGTTTCTGTTACTCTTTTCCCAGGCTTTATCTTCTCTGCTGTGTGTAGTACTTTTGTGTTAAGGAACTTCCCATGTTTGTTAAGATAGTAACTGATAGCAGAAAGATTTTGCAGACTTCTTAAAAAAATTAAGCATTTTGATTTTGAGTATTTTTCTCTAAACAGAAAAAAATCTTGCCAGAACAAGTGACTCCTGCATCACCTTGTCATTCTTCTCCTGAGGGGGACAGTGGTACTACACAGGTACCTAAAGATGGAATTACTTTGTCTGGTGCAACTGCAGCAGTTATATCCACAGGTAAATGACAACGTAAAAAACCTGATGACATTTTTAGTGTGAAATGACTTCCGTATCAACCAAACTATTACTGTGATTTTATGGAAAAATGTGATGCAAACTTGTTAATGTCGATCATTATCCAGCTACCATATTTTTTAAAGATATCTGTAGGTGCCAGTACTGCTATGCAGAACTAGTGTTTTGCTGCCTGCATTATAGCAAGGAGACCTGGAGCACAGGAGCTTTTGATAGATCTGCTAGACCTTGCAGTTTGTTCCTGTCTGAAGATGAGAACTGTATGATTCTTGCTATAATGCATGTCTGTCCCACTCCTTAATGCAGGAAATGGGAAAAGATGTAGATGAAAACCCATGTAATGTTCTGATATCATGCTGTAATATAACAAAATGGAGATTTTATCTCTGTATAGTCTTACATTAAAAGAAACAACTCAGACTGTTTAAACCAAGTGAAGGCAGTCAGAGGAAATACATTCTTCCTTTCTCTTATGTTTGCTTGTTTTAAAAATATAATGAAATGTATCTTGGAAAGGGTTATAAGAAAATAAAAGAGAATTAAGCTAGTTAATGAACTAACTATGGAGGGACTTGTAACCCTGTGGTTAAACAATTTGTCTCTTGTGAATTGAAAACTCAGAACTTTCTAAAAATTCCATAAATTATGATAATTTTGTTTGGGGTGCTTGTTTACATTTAAAAAACTGGTTTTTTTCTTAATCCCAACTCCAGTGGCACATGTGAGGAAAATATATATGTGTTTTTTAGGACAATAAACCTTTCAGGAGGTGGTTGTTGTTAAGCCCAGGCAGAAGATGCCATGAAAACCATTTTTACTGTTTTGTTTCTTTATTTCTACAAATACGTTTCCTCCAATATGCAGACATCAGAGAGTGAGCAGAAATGTGTGAAGATACATGATCATTAAAGCATTTGGAGAATTTTTTAAATTCCAGGTTTTTAACTAAGCCCAAGTAGTATTACAGTTTAAAATAAAATGGCAATCTTTGTGTAAAGGAGTGCTTAGATTGTCTGCTTAACCACAACAGAGGCAACTTTTTTCATTAAGCTCATGTGATAGCCAAGGCCAAAAAGAAAAAAAAAATCTTCAGTTAGGGCTTTTTCCCACCTCACCATTCCTTTTGAAGGATAGTTTAGCATAGTCTCTGTTCAGGGTGTGATCAAAGATTAGTCAAAATAGAGGAAAGATAAGAACAGGTTATGACACCCTTGTAATATTAGTGGTCTTAGAGAAAGGCTTTAGAGACCAGAAAGAAGTGGATATTGGACTCAGGCAGGGGAACCTTGATAGAAAAAATAAACCTTTTTGTATGCCCTCAAAGTATGCATGTATGTTCAGGTTCTTGAGTTGACCAGTACATCTTTTCCTCAAGATTAAAATGGAAAAGATGGTTTGCAGTTCTAACTGAAACCATGTCTTATTCCTTGGCAGTAAATGTGGCTTGTTCTTTTTCAGTGTGTGTTTATGTCAACAAGCATGGAAATTCTGGGCCTCACCTGGATAAGAAGAAGGTTCAGCAGCTTCCAGATCACTTTGGACCAGGTCCTGTCAATGTGGTGCTTCAGCTGGCTGTACAGGCTTGTGTGGATTGTGCCTATCAATCCAAAACAGTCTTTGGATTTCTGAAGTCTGGCCATCATGGAGGGGAAATGATAACTGGTATGTGAAGATGCTTTGATTCCACTATTTCTTGGTTGCCACATTGAGGGAGTTGCAATGAATGTGTTGATTTTGTAACTATTTAAGCACAGGCAAGAACATATACTTGGGAACTTTATTAAGTGAATATTTGTGGTATATGATTGCCTCACTCTGGGTCCAGGATGATTTGAAAAAAAAAAACAACTTTAAAGTAGAATTTAGCAATAACAGTGTTAAATTACAAGTACACAGTGCAGTTAGATTCTTATACTAAATAGAGCTCATGCACCTCATTTAATAGCCAAACATTTGTCAAGTAAACTCATTGCAAGTGAGATATCAACTTTATTAATTCAATACATAGTGTTTGTATTCTTATTGCCTTAACCAAGTGGGTGAAAAGTTTAAAGCTAATCTGTTTAGTGTCCAGGCAAGCAATTCCCTGTGTTAAAGTTGCTGCTTCCACCACTGGCCAGAGCTGTAGCAGTATCTTAGGTCAGTGTTCACACACCTATGTCCCCTATTATGGAATAGGTTTATTTCTGCTATATATTAATGGCAGGTCTACAGATAAATCTATCTCAAATGGAATAGCTGTTGCTTGATACTTTTTTCTTTCTAGACTAGGAAGTACTCTATATAGCACATCAATTCGTAATTCCATCGCAGGTGATAAAAAGACTTGGTGGCACTTTAATCTCCTTACATTGACACCAGATGGGAAAGATGATTAGTGGAATACAGATTAAATTAAATCCTCATAAAAATGTTGCTGTCTCAGAATATTTAAAAAGCAGTACCCCAGTGTGTGTATAGTAGAACTTGAGTGAGCCTTCCTTATGCGTCCCCATGAGTTTGTTCGCAAAATGGATACCACTTCTCTGCCATGTAGTAAAGGTTTAATGGCATTGCAAAAGTGTGATTTTGAAACTCAGATTGCTTTTTTTTTCTGACAGGATATATGAAAGTTTATTGCATTATTAATACCTTCCTGTACCTAATGCAGACAAGTAAATTTTGCTTTAGCAAAATGCACTGAGATGGGAATTGCTGCTTCTCTGTGTATTCTTATCATGAAGGAATAAATCATAGGCCAGTGGTGTATCTGTTCTGTGACTGAGTAGTTGAAAATAATTCTTTCACAGGGAGAGAGAAATTTCTAAATCTCTACGTATTTCTGGTTTGCTAACATTTAAGAATTCTGTATGAAAACACAAGACCCCAGTGGGTTTCTGGTGTTCTTGAGCACTTGTCTTTCTCGTCAGCTTGCAAACAAGTTGTGAGAAGCAGCTGAACAAATACTCCCTATACCTTTATCAAAAAATTGTGTGTGATGTATTTATTTTGAGAAGGCCAAAATGTGACTTAAGGTAACATAGTGCATTGCAACTAGCTGTGCATGTGAACAGTGAGGGAGATGAGGAAAGTTACAGTAGAATAAAATGAGGAATTACGGAATGAAGTCAAGGGAGTGTTTTCCTTGTAGAGTTTTTGTTTGAAAGTTGGGAGTGTGGTTTATTTTTTGGGGGGTGTTGTTTTTTAGACTGGCAAGGAAAAAAAAAGTTGTAGGTAGAGAATAAGCAAAGAAATCTAAATATTTCATGGACTAATAAACTTTCATGATGAGTATTATACCTGCCATAAGAGGAAACTGTATGCTGATGGGACATGGATAAAATAATCTTGCTAGAGTAAATGTGAATAATTAGTGGGTACTTTTGGTTCAGCTGCCAAAGAAAATAATTGTTTTCAATGGAATTGAATTGAGAATTTCTTCATCTTTTCTTAAACAAAAGCACAAACCATTTTATTTTTGCTTGACGCATAAGGTTTCAATTCATGCAGATAGAACTGAAAGGAAGCTAAGGGCTTGATTAGCAAGCCAGCTGGTGGTGGTAGTGCTGTCAGCCTCTTTTTCTCCTTGTAGCTCCGAGACTATGGCATTTGGTGGGATGAAATAAGCTGGGGCTCAGATAAATCTTAAGCAGAGAATTAAAATCAAACTCTTGGGTGAGTTTCTTCACTATCAGAGAAACACATCGCTGATGGTTTACCTCTCAGCCTTTCTCCTGGCTTGAACCTGATATTTGAAACATACTTACACAATGGAAGGTGAAGAAATGAGAATGACTCTTCATGCTAGGGGCTGGGATTGCACATACAAGCTCCAGTCCCTGCATATGTGCCATTAAAAGTTGAAGTCATTGCACCTCAGAAGTACTTTTTCTATTTTCCCCTAGCATTTGTCTGCGAAGTGAGAGGCTTAAATTGTCCCCAGACAAAGCAGACAGTTGAGCCTACGGATCTGGATCCCACACCCATGTTTGGAATTTATATAGTCGCCCTCAGGTGTCCAGAGTGCAAGGGAGCTGTGTTTGCACTGAGTCTTTGTTTGTGGATTTTTCTGATGGTGTGTCTTCTTGTGACAATCACATTGCCTCAGCTGTTTCTTGCTTTATCCTCCTTATGACTCTTAAGATAATATTGCTTTTTTCAATGCTTCTTTTCAAAATGAGAAATTAAGGTGTGGACGATAAGTGATTTCCCCAAGGTCATTTAAGAAGATCCATAAGGCTGGTATAAAGCATTTTAAGTCTTTGCTGTAGTTGACTGCTGCCTTGCAGTAAATTTGTCTGGCGATCAGGTTGTGCTAGGTCTCACAGCCCATTTGCTGTCCACAACTGGTGGAGTGCCAAGCAAACAGTTGCCTTTGGAGACCCCTTCTGTAGAGGACCTTGTGTATGAGCCACATGTGGGACTGTGAATCATTAGCATTTCATTTGAACATTGGAGCCTGGAAAAACTGAATGGGCAATGGAAACACGTGGGTCTGGGATTTGTCCCTGTAGTACTGAGTCTTTAAAGCACTTCCATTGGGTCAGTCTGTCATGAAAGTAGATGAGAGAGGTAGCACGTTGTTGATGATAGCTGGTCAGCTTCCATTAACTCTAATCAGAAACTTCCTCATATCAACAGTGTAAGTAATCGACACTTCTCATTTCCTAGGACGCCTAAAATATGCTGAATTTGGGCATTTTCTTTCCTTTTGTATACATTATCTGCCTCTTTTGTTACACAATGTGGAAATGTTCCTTAATTCAGATCTGTGAATAAAGGCTGTCTTGTAATGTCTGTTTTGTTGGGGTTTTTTAAATGCTTCTGCTACCAAGAAAATGTGATCCTTTAAAGCTCTACTTGTTGTTTGGAAACTTATGTTAACGACAGAAAGCTGCATGACAGGCTGAAAACCAAAAAGACAAATTGATGCATAAACCTCATGTTTATGCCAGTTCTTTCTAGCCCTAAGTATAAGTTACAAATTGTTCCTGCTTTGTTGTGATGTCTTTCTAGTCAGAAGTAACTAAAAGTTTCAGCTTATGTTATGGTACTTATTTGTTTGTATGTTGGTATTACTGAGTAATTTTGAAACCTTAATAATTTTCACAAAGAAGGAAAATACCATCAGCTGCAACACTTGAAGGGGGGGGAGGGTCAAGAAAGGAAGTGAGCAAGTAAAAGACATAAGCACATGTCCAGGCTCTTAGTAATCAATCAGTTTAAAAGAGACTAGATCCATTTGTGGCTGTTGTGGTATCTCTGCCACCTAGCTCCTGTAGAGATGAACGGGAGCTTGACCACTGCAGTGTTGACAGGAGGATAGATTTCTCTAGTGGTAAAACAGCAAATGGCGAAACAGTTTCTGTAGTCAGAATTTCAGTGGTAGCAGACAGGCCAGCCCATTACTACAAGTATGCTCAGTTAGAAACTGAGAAAAAAGTAAACTTATTTGCTTCCTTACTTTTAATATTTCTCCTTTTTTATTTTTTAGCAAGTATTGTAAAGGGTCTTTTCTGTGTTATCTCCTACAGATAGATGGTGGAGAGGTTGCTACTTTATGAGTAAACAATATAAATTACATGTAAGATTTTGGAATTAGTGACAAGTTTTTTTCTGCTGATAGGATTCCAAAATCATTTTATTACTGTAAGTTCCCATAGAGCAAGTTCAGACTGACATGGATCTTATAGAAGGTAAAATCAGTCCTTTGAATGCAAATTTGCTGAACTACCAGAATGATTGTTTACTCCTCTCATGTCTTGCCTGGCTTAAATCAAATCTGGATGTCTTTTTAAGTTAATGATGGTGTTTTACTATACTTCATGGATGCTTGGGGGTTGTTTGACATCATCTTCTTATTCACAGCTTCCTTTGATGGGGAGAAGCACGCCATCAATCTTCCTTCTGTAAACAGCGCATCATTTGTCCTACGCTTCTTGGAGAAACTCTGCCACAGCCTGCAGTGTGATAATCTCTTTAGTAGCCAACCTTTCAGCCCTTACATGGGATGTACACATAGTCCTACAGAATATGATAGGAACAAACCAGGTACTGTTGAACAATTGTTATTTTCGAGGGCTGATATTTTTGAGAAGTGCGTAGCAACTCTGTGAAATGCAGCTTTTTTTTTTTTTTTTTTTAAACTGCCTTTCTATGACGTGAATTGATTGAAATGAATACACTGCAGTTCTTAGTGAATTGGTTCCAGTGCAGTAGTGCTTTTGACAGGATGGGATAGGTCATACCACATGTGGAGAAATCATTTTGTTCAGCAAACTCCTCCTTGTAGCAAAGCCAGGAAACATATGTATTGTACCACTATGATACCTCTGAAAGGACAAGCTCAAAACTTCACATATCATTTGTTAAATTTATGTTCTGATCATAAAATAAACTTTTTTTTAAAAAAGATACTTCTGTATGAGAAGGGGCTTGTCTTGAAAAGGAATTCAATCTAGCCCTTCCCACACCAGTGAAAGGTTCTTTCTTCCCTCTTTGTTCACCTTACTTAGAAGTAGCTCCAGAAAAATTTACGTCCTACTATTTACAGTCCAGTCTTCTAGTAGAAAAGGTGGGGTTTGGCATTTTTTTTTCCTGCTTTTGATATTCCGTATGAGGCAAATATCTTTGCTGCACTGGGGATGAAGGGTGGGGGGCAAATGAAATGACGTGCACAAAATCTCCCGTCAGGTTGTCTGTAAGGCCTGGTATTACAAGTCCTGGACCAAGGGTTACCAGGAGCTATAACTGAAAGAACCTTGATGTCAGGACAATTTCAGAACATTAATATTGGGAGTGAAGCATAGAATCACAGAATGGTTTGGATTGGAAGGGACCTTAAAGTGGGATGTGAAGCATAGAATCACAGAATGGTTTGGATTGGAAGGGACCTTAAAGGTCATCTAGCTCCAACCCCCCTGCATGGGTAGGGACACCTCCCACCAGACCAGGTTGCTCAAGGCCCCATCCAGCCTGGCCTTGAACACTGCCAGGGAGGGGGCAGCCACAGCTTCCCTGGGCAACCCCTGCCAGTGTCTCACCACCCTCACAGGGAAGAATTTCTTCCTAATGTCTAACCTAGATCTCCCCTCACAGCTGTCTAATAGCTGAGTCTGTGTTCTGAGTGCTGCTTTAGAAAATATGCTTTTTCTTTTTTTTTCCTCCTTTCCCATGGAGAAATTATGTTTATAATTCTGTCATACGAAAGTCATTAGTGTTAATTCTCAGAAAAGTACACAGGGTCAAGGTAATTTTGGTAGTGACAGTGTAAACTAAGCAGTACTTAAGGTTTGAAAGTTTGTATCAAAATGACTGAGTCCCTCTGATACAAGAAGCTGAACTGTAACCTGGTGAATGGCTGATGTACCTCCTTGCTTTTATCCCTGGACTTTCCCCATGAGAAGCTTTATGCTACATAAATAGACGGTGACTTTCCTCTTCACAGCAAAAGAAGAAATTCCTGAAAACAGGAGTGCGAAGCGATACTCTGAAGACTCTCCACCATATACCACTCCTCTTTCCCCTAAGCTTCCCAGAAATGATGCTCATCCATCTGAAGGTAATTACATTAGGTTGGGATTATATATGAGGATTATTTATGGTTTCAGTATTTCCAGTTGAAAAGGACTGAGTTCAATGTATGTGTCTGGTTTGTCTCTAGCCTTTTGACAGATCAGGGTGAAAGTATGTTAATTATTGATCACTGGCAGTGATTTTGCACTTCAGGAAGATCTACTGCAAGTTTCAGCAGTCCTTCTGCTAAACCTGCTCACTTTTTTTGTGAAGGGGCTCAGGCAGATAGGTGATGGATGAAGCCTCCTGCTTCTTAGATGTCAATTTAGCAAACCACTTGCCTCAAAATGGGTTAGGAGACAAACTGGGAGCAGCTTTTAATAACTATAGCCTGGGCCCATTAGGTGAGTAAGGGTGTAGCTTGATGATATGATTCAGCTGAGTTTCTGGCCAGTTGCCACTGAAAATTGTGCTGCTCTGTTTCCTTGCCTCTTGGTCCCTGCAGTGGGTCCCAGACCCCGTAGCTGGATGGTGAACTGAACCAGTGAGCAAAATCACAGAAAACAACTTGGTGAAATGTAGTTTGCAGTGTATTTCTCTGAACTGACCTCACCATGGACTCGGATGAGCACAGGAAAGGGTTGAGTAAAAAGCAGTTGTGGCGGGGGGGGCAGGGGGAAGCCTCCCTGTGGCAGCTGCCTAGATTGATTTAGTTCACTGATGGATAGCACCTTTTCCTGCACTGCAGCTCAGCTGCAGTAACTGAGCACATGTCTAGTTGTAGTCTGCCTCAGGAATAAAGTAGAGCATCTAGGTTTAAATCTCACTGAGAAAGACTTAAAAATGTGAGGTTTTTTACTTTGTATTTTTAACCTGTTGGTGTTGACTCATTCCATCTGATACATTCTTTTGCAGAAAGATATTTGTACAGAGTTTCGTATTTGTACAGAGTTTCCAAAGGCTTTTTAAAATATGACAGGGATTAGTTATTTCCTTCTTTGTATATATTTTTTTGTTTGTTTTGGGGTTTTTTTTTTGTTTGGTTTTTTTGTTTTTTGTTTTTTTTTTTTGAGATTGTCTCAAAAAAAAGTATTAGCATCAGTGGGGGAAGAATGCTCTCTTTCTTTGCAGATTGAAAAGGCATAGAGCTACAGTTAAAGCAGAAAAGGATATAAAATTTAAAAGTTCAAAATGGTAGCTTATTAACTACGGTACATCTTATTATTTTGTATAAACATAGCACATTTTCTTCTTTGTATATAATAACAGAATCAGAAAAACGCAGTTTTGCATTGATTGCTGATTTCTGTCTGTCCAACAGAAGTACAAGCTTCCATAGGTACATTGTTCACCTAAGTCAGATACTTCTATTAGATAACTTAATAAGTGAAAAGTACTTAATTATATTCAGATGAAGTTTTTTGAGTTGGAACAAAACAAATGTTTGGGTAGATCTCTGTTATTTTGTAAGAAATCTTCCTCAAAGTAACATGCATGCACATGATGCTTTTTAACCCTTGTTTCTTAATGGCTCCCTTTTATAGATGCAGTCACTGTACTCCTTAAAATACATTTTAAGATCAATAGTTCATTATAAAATTTTAACTATTTTTTTATCCAAGTAACTACGTTATTGTTTTGCCACGGTTTCAGAAGTTTGTATTTGTACTTTGTGTGTTTCAAGAGGCAAAAGTGTTTGCAAGTGTTGTGTGTTTCCTATTAGGACAATGTCCTCTGCTAAAAATCTGGAGGCAATTTTATAGCGGTCAGCTATGGGTTTGTTAGCAAGAAAGGTCTGCCCCAAAAAACTTCTGCTCCCATTGAGACATAGTTGTCTTGGAATGGCTGTTTTGAAATATAATTTAAAGGCAAAATGGAATAATTGTGGGAAAGGGTCTTTTAAACAGTTCATTTTCCATCTGATCTGCTCAAGGATATGTTTTGCAGATTTTGCCATCTCTCCTTCTCACTAACAGTTTCTTCTTAAAGTTATGAAAGATAAAGGAGGGGAGGCAGGGGGTTGGGGAATAACTCAGTGTCCCTCCCGCTGAAAACAGAGTGTTCTTACTACTGTGGCCAATTACATCATTCCTGTTATGTATGAGGCAGAACAACTGGCTTTTAATTCCCAGAAGAGCTTCCAGAAAACAAAACGTCTGATTCCTGCTAAGGCCTTCAGTGCTTAAACAGTCTGTCATCCCTGCATTTGAAACGTAAGGCCTTTTACTGCCCTTTTACATAATCTACCCAGAGATAAGGCATTCTGCAGTGAAATCTCCTGTCTCTTATCATACCACTGTTACAACTGCTCAAAATGTGGGAGAAGTGTGTCATTCATTGCTCCATGGATTGCAAAGCTATGTTTGCTAGACACCAATTTTTTAATCAGCTGTCATACCTATTGACCACTTTTTTACCAAGACTGCAGCTGTGTTTTGTTTGTAGACAAGCTAGGTGGGTGGAAAGGGAAGTAGATTGGACACTATAGTTGCTGAACGGGAACACCTTCTCTGAAAGGCGGTGGCCCTCGGAAATATGCCAGCTTTTCCACCTTGGGCATGTGAATTAAGAATTTACAGAGATATAAATTAAATGCTGGTATCTTGGGAAAAAAGAAGCAGGGTTGATTTTCCTCAGCCCTCTTTACTATTGATTACTTTAGGACATGTGACATCAGAGGGTCAATTTAATACAATTTAATTAAATACAATTAAATTCTTTTGTAATACGGTCAATTTGAAAAAAATCTTTGTGTCTTCAGAAGTCTTGACAAGGGTTACATAAAGCAATTGTTTATAAAAAAGCCTATATTTGGAATCTCTACTTGTTTATTGCAACTACAATTTTTTTTTTAATATATGAGGTGGAGTTGACTGACGTACTTAAATACTCTAGTTCAATCTTTCAGTGGGGGTGTATTGTCTATATTGTTTCATCCCACTTTTCAAGACTTCTAAAATCTGAATCATCAGGTTCAGTCAATTAAACCTTAGAGTCCTTCATATAGCTTTGCTGTAACTATCTCAAATATCACCTCAGACTTAAGGTCTTGGACTGAGATTTCTGTTTGTGATTTCATTCTCTCAAGTTCCAATCTTGGCTTGGTTGGCCACCCTTCAATTTTATAGTGCGTATCATTGATTTCATCTCTTAAAGTCT
This sequence comes from Florisuga fusca, assembly GCA_038090715.1. Taxonomy (NCBI): domain Eukaryota; kingdom Metazoa; phylum Chordata; class Aves; order Apodiformes; family Trochilidae; genus Florisuga; species Florisuga fusca. The sequence goes on along the minus strand of JAAWXA010000004.1, from coordinate 11,053,203 downwards.
CTCTGAAATTTTATAGAATAATGACTTTTGATTTTCATTTTGGTAAGTTGCTGCAACTACTTCATGCTGAAAAATATAAAGAAATCAATATTCTAGTTTGGTTATGGTTTTTTTAGGAAAAAATCAGTAGCAGCTTCTTTGCTTTTGTGGTTCAGATGTAACAACGTACAAAGTTTTGTAGTTCACAGAATCACAATTGGTAAAGACCTCTAAGATCACTGTGTTCAATGGTCAACATATAGCCAGTAAAATAAATAAAATATATTTATCAATATCTGTATTACCATGTTCACTAGAGCATGTCCTGAAGTGCCTCATCTACATGGTGTTCAAATACTTCCAGGGATGATGAATTCACAACCTCCCTGGCTGGTCTGTTTCAATGCCTAACTACTCTCTCAGTAAAGAAATTCTTCCTCATATCTCATGTAAACCTCCGTTGGTACTTCAGGCCATTTCCTCTAGTCCTGTCATTATTTACCTGAGAGAAGAGGCCAACACCCACCTCCCTACAAACTTCTTTCAGTTAGAGAGCAATAATGTCTCCTTATAGTTTCTTCTTTTCCAAACTAAACATTTCCAGTTCCCTCAGCCTGCCCTCACAGGACTTGTTCATCAGACCCTTCTGTTCTCCAGTGGATGTTTTGTGGGATATTTCTGTGAAAGAGAAGGGCTTGTGTCCATGAAAGCTCCTTCATTCCAAGTTAAGTAAAAAGTTGTTACGTCATCTTGCAAATCTTGCCTTACTGAATTCACTAAGTAGTGAGCTGGCTGGCTGAGTGCCTTTGTTCCCTTTCAGGATGATGCTCTCTGAAGACCTAAATACTGTTAACAGTTTTTCACTGCACTCCACTTTTGAACAGGTTTCAGCAGAGAACCTAAGACCTCATGAAACAAGTTGAAAAGATACACGAGGAGCTCACCAGGGTTTTTAGGAAAATAGTCCTCCTGTAGTTTGAATCATTTATTCAGCCAAGAAATTCTTGAAACTTGTCATGTAGAAAGGGCAGTAAAAAGCTTATTTTAGGAACTTGTTCTGCAGAACATACCAGTTCTTGTCTCAAAAATTATGTGACTTCTCTAGCATATGTTTTATAACTTCACTAGGGTAATTTTCAAGATGGTGGTGTGGGCTTTACTTTTCTGTGGACCTGTTATCTCTGTTCTCCTGCTCTTAACTCTCCTGCCAAGGCAGCGTTTGTTTAATACAGATTTGTGCACCATACTTTCGACTTCTTTCTTGGGCTAGATATTGGCCTGATCTAAACAGAGAAGAGAACATATGATTGCTAGAGAATGGAGTGTGTTTTTGTTGATTTTAGTTTTTTTTTCTCCTCACATGGCGTGTTTCTTCCAATCAGAGCTGAATTTGGTTGACTGACAGAAGAATTTTCAGTAGTCAAGCAAATCTGGCTTCTGTCTCATGGCACAGGGAAGGGGACCCACTGAGCTCTGCTTATCTGGATTAGAAACAGAATTGACAGGCTCTAAAAATTCATGAGTCTTCTAAGCAGGCATTATGTTTTGCAGTGTAGAAATAAGTTGGTAAGTGTTAAAAGCTAAAGTGTTAAGAGAACCACAGAATCATTTCAGTTGGAAAAGACCTTTAAGGTCATCCAGTCTAACTGTTAACCTAGCCACACTTCCAAGCCCACCACTAAACCATGTTCCTAAGAGAAATGTTGTTACACTTTCTTCCTGAGACATTATTTTTATTTTGACTTGCTCAGTGTGTTCAGTAATTTACATATATCTTTAGCTTTCCTGAGTCTGTGCTCATAGACCCTGCCCTGTGCAGAAAACTAACTGCATTTACATACAGTGTTGCGGTCAAAATGTGTAGCATGAGTGTGCCATACCTGGCACTCAGAGCCTTTTGTAGCTTTGCCTGTAACCTTCTCAGTTTTTAATGATGGCCTCTGACATATGGGGATCTATAGATGATTATTGAACACTTGTTTATGAAGCGAGTCCCTCTGCTGTTTTAGCACAAATTAAACAGTTGTTAAATAACATGAAAAATTTTATTTATATTAAAAATTTATTGCAAGATAGATGTAGCACACTCTTAAAGGTTAGCTTTTTGAGAATATCTTTAAAGGAAGGTAATGAAAACTCTTGACTAAGATTGTTTTACGTATCAATATTAACACCAGACAATTTTACCCAAAGAAATTTCCTCTGCCTCTTCTCTGTTTATGATATTTAATAAATAGTATTGTCGTATTTAACAAATACATCTGAATTTATGGAAGATTGTCTCAAATTTGATTTAGTAAATCTTTTGCTACAAAAAACGTACTGTAAGAGCCCCATGATTATTTGAGGAAAAAGGGCCAAGATTTGGCAGCAGTGATCGCCTCGCAGGAGGTTTCTTAACAGGTTTACAGTCTGTCAGTGTCTTCAAGAGAACTTAGTGAGGAGTTAAAAAATAAAGGAGTAATGTCCATCGTTTTGAGTGTAAGTGATACTTTGAACATAGTGATACTTGCTTTTTGTGTAGCAGAAACGTTACCTATAGAGGAAAACAGCACTTCCAAAGAACACCGATTCTCTGAGGATTCGATGGATTCTGCACTTAATTCTGTAAATCCTTCAAGCCCAACCCGTCAAAATTCCACAGAATATCGTACTTCAGGGAGTGCAACATTTTACAGAAGTTCCCTTCAGCCAGTGACTGTTACCTCAAATTCAGCTCCAGTCCTGCGCAGGCTGTCCTTGAGCTCTGCTGGGAGCAGTGGTTACTATGAAGTCAGTAGGAATCGGCTACAGAGGCGGATTGAAGGTAAGCTATATAACTAAACTTTCCAAAATATGTACCTGCTTTTGTTAATATACCAAGTCCATGAGTTATGAATAAAGAAATTTGTTGGGGGTTTGGTGTTTTGTTTTTTTTTTTTTCCATAGAAGAGCTTGTTTATGAAGTGAGATGTTGTGCTGTTGCCAAGTGGGTCAGGCTTGCTGGAGTAACTGCAAATGCAGAACTTAAGCCTGTTAGAAATAATACTGAGGTGTAGAAGCCAAGAGTGTCTTGGCTGCTGTACTTTCCTCTCAGTGCTCTTATGGACCCTGTAGCAAGCCATACCTGAGAGGTCTACTTTTATGTAGCTTATTTCCTGAGCATCTTACTGAGCATCTATTACTGTGTTGAAGCACAGGGATAGGGTTTCCTTCTGTCCCTCCCTCCATCTGTACAGCTTAACCTGCCTTTGCCACATTCCCAGTTAATGACATCCTGGGACACAGGAGCCAAGTACAAGTTGAACTAATCCCTCTAGGTATGTCATAATGCTAATGGTTATGCTGCTGTAAATATTTTCAGTTATATAAAGCATTTAAAGGGAAATTAAATAGTTCAATATGATTTGGAGGAAAATAAAGCATATTTCATTTTAATAGATAGCAAAGAGTTCATAATAAAAGCTGCATGATAATACTAAGAATGAAATGTTATCCCTGTAGAAATGAGTGATATTTCTTGTTTTCACCAAAACTTTTGTATTTAAAGCTGCAAGTTCCACTACTGGGCCGGATTTGAATTCACTAAAAAGGGAACCTTCAAGGATATTGAATAAGGATCCTTCTACCTGGTCAATAGAGGAAGTAATGCGTTTTGTCAAAGAAGCTGATCCACGGGCACTAGCTCCACATGCAGAACTCTTTAGGAGACATGTAAGATGCACACCTATTCTGTTCTAGTAGATTGTGTGTCACATTGATTTCTTAAAATGCAGCTTTCAGGTCTGTCACTTTATTTGCAGTTGAAGGTGGAATAAACGCTGCTTGTATACTAGAGAGAGGCTGAAAATTTTTTTCTGCTTGCACCTCCTGCAGTGTATTTTCTGTGTTCTAGTCTTGTTAGATTGAAATAAATACCCCCTGCTTTCCAGCTTATATGGAATAGTGCCAGTTCTGGAATTATCCAAATTTTAATGGCCAGCATCCATGGTATCACTGTCATCCCTGGTTCCTCTAAAGGAGATGGCATCTTCATGTACAGTAAGGGGCATTTGCACTATATAGATGAGACCTCCCTTAGAAAGTATGTTTTGGAGACTGATTATCTTGAAATAGAGATGCTGTAGCATCTCACTAGCTTTACACTTGGTCATTAATACTGAAATTCAGAGAATTAATTAAAATACTGAATTTACCTGTTTTGAAAAAGTTTCATAAGATCAAACTAGACACTGTATTTAGAGAGAGAAACTGTGTCAATTTCTCTGTGCTGTTTTTTGTCTCCCTTTTTCTTTCTCAATGTGCTTTTTCTATGGCAGGAAGCCCAGCAAAGAGTTGCATTCTTATTTTACTATATATATGGCCCACTAAAAATAAGCTGGCTTTCTCTTTAGGATTATTTCATCCTTATTCTGCTCCAGCTCCTACTAAGAGTTAAATTTCAGAGTAAGCTGGGTTAGAGGGAAAACTCAAAATAACTTTTAGCAGAGCTTCCCGTTTTATTCTTAGGAGCATAAGGCGAGTAAATGTCACTTGTTTTGTCAGGTTTATGCTTAAAAAAAGAAAAAAACACTAGTTTTCCCTATGATATTTTAAGGAACTAAGTGCCTGTCTACAGTATGTAATGCTGCTAAGAGCTTAGGACTGCCACATTTCAGCAGCTTCTCAACCAGGCAATTAAAATCTGACTAAGTTCTCCTTGGTCTTGATGCTAACAATCTGCCTGGTTTAACCCGGACTTAGATCTGTCTTGCTTCACAGATTTAGATGGTCTGTAACCCCTTCCTCTGTGTGAGTGTTTGCATGTGGATGCCAGAATCCTCCCACAGCTGTGTTCAAGGTTCAGTGCAAGGCCTCAGTGCTTGGATCATTTAATCTCTAACTGCGTTGGCCTGCCTTTGCAACTTCTTTTTTTTTCCCTTGACCCATTCACTTTTTTTCCCAGCCGTACCTAATTTTGAGGGCTGTTCGGTAATTTTCTTCAACATCTCAAATACCTTAATTATACATTAAAAATACTAATAAAAATTCAATTTCAGTAGCCATCTGCAAATATAAAATTATAATAAGCTACTTGTTTTTATATACTAGCTGTATTTTTACTACAGTATAAAAAAATATAATGTACTTTCCAGTTTTACCATGCAGCTTGTTGAAGTAGTTGTATGTTGTGTTTATTCTCTTCCTTATGCAGGAAATTGATGGGAAGGCACTACTCTTGCTGAGGAGTGATATGATAATGAAATATATGGGACTGAAGCTGGGGCCTGCCCTAAAGTTGTGCTACCACATTGAAAGACTTAAACAAGGAAAGTACTAGCCAATGGAGATATCACAAATATGTGTGTTGTATCACACTAAGCTCTCAGGTTCACAGCCATTGCCTTTATTTGGAACTATTTTACTGATATAAGTCATGTTTACTTTTTGGAAGTGCTCTCAAAATGTAAAAACATGTTCAGGATAAAGAGGGGAGGAAAAAAAACTATTACAGTCTAGCATTTTTCAAACTATTTTCGGAAGTTTGGGTGGAAGGACACGATCAGACTCGGGGTGGACATGTCAGATCACAGTGCTCTGAATCCTGGAAAGTGTGTTCTCTGTTACAGACTTAACTAATGTGTTCATATTCAGAACCAAGATAGCTGAATCCCAAAGGAAAATAATAGAACAAACCAGCATCAGGTGCTAATAATTTTTACAGGGATGGCTGTAAACTTTTATATGGCAAGAAAATTCTAAAAAAAATCTCATCTCTGTAGTAAATACTGTGTCTGATCCTTTAGCAGAGTAATACTCTAGTATATTATTCTAGATTATTCTTCCTAGATTTCCATAAAGGGAATAGCCATATGAATTGGTCATGGGGGATAGAGGTGTGTAGAGGGAAGGGTTTTGGAGAAGAGGGCTTAATGCAAATATAAGCTTTTATAAAGTGTGGTTATCAAGTCCTTTGTAAGTTATGAGGACAAATGTACCATATATTGTTGATTTATGCAGGCAATAAATATTTCTGTTTCATGGAAGTGCATATTGGCTGTATGAACAGCCATTTTGGGGCAGACTGATTTAACTGGAACAATGCATCCACATTTTAAGCATTCCATCTTTTTGCTGAGTTTGGCATGGATGTGCGTCCATGCTTTTTATAGATACTTGTGTATGTGTTGGGGAGTTACATACTATATATATATATATAACAATATATACATACACACTGTACATATGTATTCGGGGGTTTTTAATGTGTACTTTGCACTGTGCCAGAGAGAACTGTACAACTTCTAGTTGTTTGTTTTGTTTTTTTTAACCAGTAAATGTAGTTGTGTACTTTCATATTCATTAGCACCTGTTTGCTTTGTTGTCCATTCTTGGAGTCAGAAGGTGACAAACAATCAAAACATGGCTTTATTCATACAAGCAAGATCCCTGTACTATGCAATACTCTTGGTTATTCATCCCTTAACTCTGAGCCATATATTCTGGTGTATTTCTGGAAAGACACATTTGGTTCTAGTGTTTTGGGCTTATTTCCTATAAGGAAGTGCTACTGTGTAACCAGTAAGTCTTTTTTGGGGGTAAAATTGGTGCTGATTGTATAAGCTGCAAGACTGAATGGTGATAATGAAGCAGTTTATTGTCACTGCCAATTGTAATATACATCAGGGACGAGAAAATATACTTTCTGTGTAGAAAACTGAATGTACTGTATGTAATAGTGAAAGTGATAAAAGCTATTTGATAGGGAAGGTGTAGTCCTAAAGTGGTAGGTTTTATTATATTTCTCACTGCCTTTTATGTGAAAACATATACTATAAATGTATTTTTACAAATTCCTGTGCTGAAAATGCCTTGCTTTACCAATAGTCTGATACTTCTCAGGTTTCAGCAGAGATACTGCTGCAAAATAACAAATTTTGTGGCTCACAAGTGTTAGTTTAAGTGACTGCAACATAATTTTAATTTAGCAAGTCATTCAGACTGTGAGAATTGTTTTTATTATTACATCATTAGACATGTGACACTAAAGGTTATCTATATTGATTTGCTTTGCTTATCTTTTGTGGTGCATGTGTGCTTAGATGAATAATACAAGTATGCTGTTTATAGTAAGAAAAGGGCAGAGCATTGACTGGAGAAACAGAATATTTTCTCTATGTGTTAAGAAAATACTGACTTGAGTGTTGATGTAACCATACGAAAGTTAGGTATCTATTGAGGAAAACATCATGACCCAAATGTTCAGTATACTGTTTGAGCCTTACTTCTTCCACACTATATTAATGCTGAATTTCAGAGTTCTTTAGTGTAAAAAGATCTCATGTGATTTAAGTGGAAGTAATTGAAAGCTGTCTTCATTTTTTTACACTGCCGTTGCCATAAGAAAAACAAAGATGCTTAAGTTTTGTGTTTGGCCTTTATGGAATGACATTTTTGTACATGGCACTATTATGGATATAAGTATTTGTTCAAGGTTTTCTGTGCACCCATGTGCACAGCGATTACTGTGAATTTCACCATGTGCTATAGTGTGAGATTCAAGCATTCCAAGAGTTGTACTAGAGTATATTTTTTATTCTTTATTTTCAATGGGATGTTCTTTATCTATCAACAAAAATAAAATAGTTTGTTCATTTTCTGTAACTGTCCATTTTGTTTGACATTGTGTGCTTGTGTGAGCACTGTTTGCGTAGGCAAAGAGGAGCTATCTCATCTTTCAGCAGTTCTTGACAGTTCATATAAGCATCTGATGTAAGGAAGTTTTAATCAAAAGGGTAAGATCATCCCGACATTGTTTATCTGAAGCAATTGATGTTTGAACTTGGATTGGTTTATGCTCTCAAAGCAACAACTTGGGAATATATTCAACTGCTAGTTTTGCATATCACATTTTGCCACTTACAGCTTGCAGAACTCTCGTGTAACCACTGAGGGGAAGAGACTTTAAAACACTTCAGGTCTTCATCTGAACTCAGACCAATCAGTTTTTAACAACAAAGCAATTAATGGCAGTAGGATTGAACTTCATATACTTCAGGCTTTCTTATTTCTATGAGACAGAACTCTGTTGTTGCAGTGGCTGTTTGCAGTGATGACCCTGCACTAGAGATGGAAGTTGAATGGGGCTAATGGGGGCCTGAAATCCTTCACAGGAAAAATATGGAACTTGGAAGTTGGTAGTAACAATAGTCCAGAGCATTTTGCATCTGATCTTTGTCTCAAAGATACTGAATAGTTTTTAGTGCATATTTGATATAGAAGACAAGATATATTCTCTTTGTTTCTGTGAGTTGCTTTCTGTCTACAGTGGTTTATCTGCCTGTTTCTGTATCTTTCTGTTGTCTTGGATGACAGTGCCACAACTCCTCAGTACATATTAAGATGTCTTCTATTTGAAATTAAAATGCTGCCTGGAAGGGCTAGCAGCTCTCATAATTATTGCCACAGAAGACCTATGCAGTATTGAAATTGAACAGTGCCAGTGGTTGCATATTATGGTTACCTGACTGCACTTTTGGCAAGTTTTGTCATGACTGTGTACATGTTGCAGGACTCTTTCAGGAATGACAGTGACAGACAGCAACATCATGTGATCGGTGTTGGTCCAAAGGATGGAGCATCTTCCCCTTTTTTGTCGCTTTTAGTAAAGGCACACAGTTTTTACTTCCAGTAGTAGACATTCAGCTGAATACTTCTATTTTATAGAAACTCTTTTTCTTTTCAAGTCATTCAGGCATACACTTTGCTCAGAAGCAATATTAACCTTCTCTGTAACTGATGACAGTTTAATGTGAGTCTGTGGATGTGATTGTGTATGCCCTGAACATGGTAAATAAATTCTACATTTGAGTATTTTAAGTATTCCTGTAAGGGAAAAATGAAGCTAAGTGAGGATGACTAAAATCTTGACGTTTGAACCTGCTCAGATGAAACACCGTGTTTCTTTGTGCTTCACTTTTCTCTAATTGGAGGTGAAATTCAGAGAACTGAAACATGGGTACACTGCAGCTTATCTTGCTGCTTAACTCAGAGGGCTTCAGTCTCCTTTTCATATTCATGTATTATTTCTACAGCCCAGCTTAGGATCATGTTTCCATTTCAATATGAGTAACTAATAAATTCTATTCATGTGAATCTATGCTGTAGATGGCTTTTAATTTAAATGGTCTGATGTTCACAACCAAGGGGTTAGAGCAGCCTGACTTGAAGCAGAAGTCCAGCTAACTTGAAGCAGAGGCTGGTACTGTATGAAGATAGTTTGTATTATACTATTTATTCTCTTTCCAGCTTAAGCTGACTTCTCTGTTTCTTTTCCGTTCTGCCTTATCAAAGATTATCTTCAATCTGCCTGACACTTTTGTCTAGACCACATAAAAAGCTTTTATGCGTGGTTCTCTATACCAGTTGCTCTGAAATGATACAATTTTTAATGCTTTTTCTCTAATAGACTTTAAAAAGTAACTGAGTGTATTGAAGGCTATATAGAAAGCAATGCCACTGGGAAAGCCAAAAACACTGCTCAGCCTAGTGTTTCAAATTAAATTTGGCAGGTTTTGTATCTACAGCCTGTTCTGTTTCTGTGTTTGTCTTGCATCTGCTTGTATTTTGTTTTAAGTAAGAGTTTAAGATTGTATCACATAATCAAGGACTAGCTGAGGTCAAAAGGGACCTTTGGAAGTCATCCAGTCCAACCCCCATGCTCAGACAGGGCCACTTAGAGACAGTTCCCCTGGACTGTGTTCAGGTGGCTTTTGAATATGTCTACAGATAGAGACTCCACAGCCTCCATGGACAGTATGTGCCATGGCTCAGTCACCCTCACAGTGTAAAAATGTTTCCTGATGTTCAGAGAGAAAGTCCAGTGTTTCAGTTTGTGCTCGTTGCCTCTGGTTCTGCCACTGCACAGAGCCTTGATCTGTTCCTTTTCACCCTCCCCTCAGGTATTTCTATACATTGATCAGATCCCCCTTAAGCTTTCTCTTCTCCAGGCTGAACAGTCCCAGCTCTGTCGGCCTGTCCTCACAGGAGAGATGCTCCAGTCCCTTCAGCATCTTTGTGGCCCTTTGTTGGACTCTCTTCACTATGTCTGTGCCTCTCCTGTACTGGAGAGCCCAGAGCTCTCCACAGCCCTCCAGGTGCAGCCTCACTAGTGCTGAGCAGAGGGAAAGGATCTTCTCCTTCATCCTGCTGGCAACCCTCCTACTCAAGCAGCTCAAGGCACCATTGGCCTTCTTTGCAGCAAAGGCACATTTCTGGTTCATGGTCAAGTCGGATGTGGTCACCAGGAGATCCCAGGTCCCTTTTCTGCCAAGCTGTTTTCCAGCTAGGTGTCCCCAGCACATACTGGTGCCTGGGGTTGTTCCTCCGCATGTGGAGGACTTTGCACGTCCCATGCTGAACTTCATGGAGCTTCTCTCCACTCATTTTTCCAGCCTCTGGAGGTCATCAGTAAACTTGCTGAGGATACACTGTGGCCCATCATCCAGATCATTAATAAAGATATTGAATAGCACTGGACCCAGCACACCACCAGTCACCATTGGCCTCCAGCTTGTCTTTGTGCCACCGATCACCACCTTCTTGGCCTGGCTGTTCAGCCAGTTTCCAGTTCACTGTCTGCTCATCCGCTGCTTGTCTGTGAGGATCTGTGAGACACTCAAAGGCCTTCATCAGGTCTGGGTAGACAATATCCACTGCTCTCTCCTTGTCTACCAGGCCAGTCACTTCATTATGGAAGTTTATCAAGTTGGTCAAGCATGAGTTCCTCTTGATGAAAACATGCTGACTGCTCCTGATGATCATCTTGTTTGTGTGCCTGAAAATGGTTTCTATCAGTCACTGCTCCATCTCCTTCCCAGGGACAGAGGCGAAGCTGACTGGCTTATAGTTCCATGACTCCTGCTTTTTGCTCTTTTTCACAAGGGGAGTGACAGGTGTTTTCCTCTGGTCTTCAGGCACTTCTCCCATTCACCATGATTGATAAAAAATTAGGGGGAGTGGCCTCCCAGTGTCATCTGCCACCTCCCTCATGGTTGCATCCCATCAGGCCCCTTAGACCGATGCATGCCTGGTTTGCTGAAGCATTCCCTGACCTGATCCTTTTCCGCCCAGGGTCTATCTTTCTCACTTCAGCCTTTCCCCCCTAGTGTCTGGGCCCTGGGATTCCCAAGGGCTGACCTTGCTGGTAAAGGCTGAGGCAAAGCAGACATTCAGTACTTCAGCCTTTTCCATGTCCTGTGTTATGAGGTCCCCATCTCATTCTGCAGTGGGCCTGTGTTTTCAGCAGTCTTCCCATTGTCATCTGTAGACTATAGCATATTTTAATGCAGTGATGTCACTAAGCATGTTTTACAAGTAGATCGCAGCTTTTGTCTTTCATTGGCCAGCTAGTTACTTAATAGAGTAAAATGAGTATTTAATTCCAACATTAGTTGTGTAAATCCGTTATAAATGTTACAGGCATCTTCATCTTTCAGCTGCTGTTTTTACTGAGCTGAAGCTATGTAGAGCTAGGCTGACTTGGTTGAAAGAGAAAAGAAAAAGGTAAAGAAAAAAGATGCCCTCGAGATCAATTTCAAAGGTCATATATTTCTCCTTTCTTTTTTATTATATGTAAAACTATCGGAGTGAATAAAAAGTGCTCATTTGGAAGTGCCTAAGAGTGATGCAGGGAGGCAGAAGCTGATTCCACATCCATTTATGTGGTGAAATGGTTGCTACTTCTTTCTCCAGTTTTGATTTTAATCTTTTGCTCTGTAAAGCTTCCCAACTAGCTTGTAATCCTGGGATCTTGTTCACCAACTGCCAGTGCTCCTATTGTTTCAAAAGTCATGCAGAGCCATTTTGAGACTTTATCTTAAAATCTGAATGTTCTGTTGTAAACTCACCAAGTTTTGAGTCTGCAACAACTATGAGACATTTTATTTTACGGTGACAACTTCAGAGATTTTTTTTTTAAGTAGCAAAATACATGTATTTTAAAACTTTCTCCCCTTGATGCTTTGTCCTAAATGAATTCTCAGTACTGTATCTATGTAGTTGATGTGAGTCCTATATCCTATTCAGGTAAATAAGATAAAAATGACCTAAAATATGCCATTCCATTGGGCTACTAGGCTTTTTAAGTCCCTCACATGAATCATCTATCCCTGTCCTAGCAGATCATTTTGATTAGCTGTGATTTGCCCATTTGAATCATAATTAGCTTCCCCCAGCTCCAGCATCTCCCAGTCCTGCTGTACAAGCTGATGAGTCTGTGTGAGCTGTTCCTCCTTGTAGCTTAATGGACCACTGCTAGTTTTATTTCAGCTTCCACTCCCTTCAGGGAAACTGTTCAGTGCCGATCATCAGGGCTGCACACCTCTACTTCTTTTCTTTTTGAAATACATGAAAACATTTTCATCCACAGGGATTCACTTTTCAGCTTCCAAAATCAAAGCCTCTCCAGGACAAGCAGCGTGAGCAAACAGATGCCAGCACAAGAGAAAAGGGAGGTTGCATCCCGTGTTGTGTGAACAGACGAACGTGAACAGATGTACAGCTTGAAGCTGGCAGAAACCCGCTCTGCCAATGGTTCCTTTCTAGTTGTGACAGCTGGAAGGAAATGAATACACCACAAAACCACCATGATAATTGCCATTACTCTGCATTGGCAGTCTCAGCATTGAGGTCAAGAGCTGGAAAGGCAAAGACTCTTCTACCCTCCCAGGTGGAAGCTGAGGCAATTGGCAAGGCACTGGAGAAAATGTAATGAATGATAGCACACCCTGGAAAGCCTTGTGTTCAAATGCAAGAGACCATGATTTTAGTAGATTTCTGCCTTTCTTATTTTTAAGTTTTTCAGTAGTTATGGAGCCACTATTTCCCTGAGCAATTGTGGTAATGCTGTCCAGATCCCTAAGAGTGGAGTTTTAAAACAAATCTGAACTCTTCTTCCCTCAACTTCCATCTCTCCAAACCAGTGCTGCTAAACAGGTCTTCCTGTTACTGGGACCCTCTGTTTTGCATGTGTTCCTTACTCCTCTGTGTTTGGAAAAATAAGGATTCTGCAGGTTGCTTGCTTGCTTAAATTCTGATGTATGCACTAACTGTTGCTACTGATTTTTCTCCTTGCCTAGGAATATTGGTGGTACTGTGTAATGAACAGATGCCTTACACCTGGGCAGTGTTACTCAAGGTGTGGTCTACAAAGTGCTTTTTCTCTCCCTGAGTCTGTCTCTGTTTTTTCGTCCCTGTGCTTGCATGAGCAAAGGGAGTGGGGAGGGAGAAATTAATAAACAAATGATCAGTTTCAGTCTCTTGGTTTAGGCTTGTGCTTTAGGGGTGAGATACTAGATGGGTACATCATAATGTACTTGGGACATAGTGCTTATCAGCCTCAATGGGCATTGGGGGGTGTTGAGGGAGGTTGGTTTTGGTTTGGGGGATTTTGTCAGTTTGTTGTGGGGGGTTTTTTAAGTGAATGCTGTCAGCAGTTCATTTATTTTCAAGGAACCACCTCAGCCAAATGGTGTATATTACTTTCATACATGTTTGTGTTCATCACAGTGTATTAATTGTAAACTGTCTTTGCCTGGGTGGTGTTTGACTACAGGAAAGTAACAGGTTGGGGAAAGTTTAAATGTTTTGAAAGAAAACAGATAATGGAAGCCTGGGATGAGTGATAGGGTTTGTGTGCAATAAACAAGAGAAGGAAAATATATGGAGAATGAAGTAATGGAAAATCTGTCAAAAGAAAACCAGGTGGGTATACTAATTTAAACTGTTTCAGATTTGGATATTGAGTCATAACTGGTGTCTTTGCATTGAGCTGGGAATTTAAAGAGGAAAGTTGGAGATTAACATTTTGCACCATGCTAGGGATATGAAGTATCTTACCTTGATACAGTATCATCTGAAAACATGGACTGGCTCCTTGTAATTCCCTACCCAATTCTTGAGGCATTATCTCTCTGTCCTTATATTGTTTATTCCTGATTGAATGAGCTACAGCTACCAACTCCTCCCTCTTGAGTGAGCTATAGCTACCAACTCCTCCTCTGGCTCTTTTAAAGCCAGAATAATCAAAGAGTTGAAACCTAGGAATACAGGATTTGGTTTAATTCCATATAAATTCATGTCTTCATACCATAGTTGTCTGGGCTCTCTCTCATTGTAGTCCATGGAGAGCCAGCTGACTAAGTTGAGGGTATGAGTTATCCGACCAGATGCCAACATCTGCTTTACAAAAAGTTGAACAACACTCTTGACACTATTGGTTTTATTGACTAGATTTCCAGTATCTATCATGGGAGCCTTGATACCCATCTCAATTAACTTCAGCATGTGAGAGAACTACCCAACTAAAGTGCTCTTTGTTGCAAATAAGATAGAACAATCTTCTTACTTGAGGCCTTTATCGAAAGGACTCAAATTTATTTTGCAGCCCAGAAAGCCGACCGTGTCCTGGGCTGCATCAAAAGCAGCACAGACAGCCGGTTGAGGGAGGTGATTCTCCCCCTCTACTCTGCTTTTGTAAGACCCCACCTGGAGCACTGTGTCCAGTTCTGGAGTCTCCAGCATAAGGACACAGAGCTCCTGGAACGTGTCCAGAGGAGAGACACTAAAATGATCAGAGGGCTGGAGCAGCTCCCCTGTGAAGGCAGGCTGAGGAAGTTGGGGGTGTTCAGCCTGGAGAAGAGGAGGCTTCAATATAGCAACCTTCCAATATGTGGAGGGGGCCTATAAGAAAGCTGGGGTAGGGCTTTTTATGTGGGTATGTAGTGAGAGGACAAGGGAAAATGGTTTAAAACTTGAAGAGGGGAGATTTAGGTTAGACATTAGGAAGAAATTATTTAATTTGAGGGTGGTGAGACACTGGCACAGTTGCCCAGGGAAGCTGTGGCTGAAAAGTGTTCAAGGCCAGGCTGGATGGAGCGTTGAGCAACCTGGTCTGGTGGGAGGTGTCCCTGCCCATGCAGGGGGACTGGAGCTAGGCAGGCTTTTAGGTCTCTAATTCTACACAAACCATTCTGTAATTCTATGCTTCACTCCCAATATTAATCTTCTGAAATTGTCCTGACATCAAGGTTCTTTCAGTTATGGCTCTGTAGCACCCTTGTATCATCATGGTTGACCAGTGAAGGGTCTGTGAAAGGCAGGCACACACTATTATGTTACACTGTGCTCTATGGACCAAACTTTAAAGGTACTTAATTTGAAACATTGTTTTAAAGAATGAAAAATCCACTTGATTTATAACAGTGAATGCAGCTTGGTCTTTTTCCTCCTCAATAAACAAGAAATTACTTGTGTATCAGAAACCTCAAAAATTAATAGCCTTCTCATGCTTACTGATGGGACTTTTAGGGGTTTTCTTGCAGTATGTAAGCTCCAGAAAGGAGGACTTCCTTGTTTTGTGTCACAGCAACATACCCTGGGTTTGTGAGATGCCTGACTAGGACAAAACATTGCCTATCTTCTATTCTTAAGCAGAGAAAAATGGTAACTCCATCGACAAGGATGTGACGGGCAGGATGACATTGAAACAATGCAGAATATGTGGCCATTTTGATACAGCTGTGAGCTAAGGAACATCAGTAATCCCAGGAGCAAGAAGGGGGGGCCAGGCACAGCCTGACACGGGGATGCGATGTGTCTGCTACCAGTGCTTCCCTGCAAGCGTGCACATCTTAACAGTGAAAACTAATGTTTTACCTGGGAAACAGTGCTTCCTTTCAGATATTTGATTAGATTGCATCCCGCTGTTTGCTCTTTTAATTTCCCCCTCTTAGTTTGAGTATGTTGTAGTAATTTCGGTACCAGGATAATGTGCTATTATTCTAGGAGAGCTTGGGGTATATGGGCACAAAGCAGTGCTAAATAGTTTAGCGATTAGTAATTTTTCTCTCCAAACATGAAGAATTGTTTCAGATGGTTCAACAAGAGAATGGATTTTCCTAGCAGGGTTGTGATACTAGTATTTTAACAACTGTGGAAAATGTGTTTTCCGCACTAAAATTAGGGGATTTCCTTGTGTATGTAGGACCGAGTATTCTGAAATGCAAACTTCAGCGTTAAGATTATATGGTATAGTCTAAGAGAAAAAACAACTGTAGATGAGAGGAGGGGGAAGCATTGGTTAAAAAAAAAAAAAAAAAGTGGAAGGTGAGGGAAAAAAAGCAAGCTGCACAAATTAACGTTATTAATGTCAGGGTGGCAGGCTGGCTTTATTCAGGCAGGCAGGCAGGGACCAATCCCAGCCAGAAGAAAACAAGGTTTTGGCCTGAGCTCTTCAGCATGTTTTATAAACTTGAGCACAAAAAGAAACTAAAACATCTGGCACCAGGATATTATGCAATGTTTTCTTACGCTATTTTCATTGTCTAAGGTTCTTCATGAGAACTATTAACAAGTCCTTATTGTTGTTGGATTGCTGTCCTGAGGTACCTCTGTGCAAGTGAAGGGGCACAAACCTCTCTAAATGGCTTCCTTCAGCATTTGGCAGCCCCTTCTTTTCCAGCCAGTTTCCCTGAAAGCTTTTTGCATGCCAGAAGTGAGGGAAGCTGCTCAGTGAGCCCCTGTGGGCCAAACCTCTGCAGGAAGGCACAAGGTGGTGTCATCATCCCAGAGATTTGGGTGGGGGGATGGATCAGAAGTTGGGTAGAAAATCTTAAAAAAGAAAAGTTGGCACTGATCAGTAGATTGCTGTATCAATTATACAGTGGACAGGAGTGTGGGTGGTAGGAGAGCCTTGGTCACACATGTTACTTCATGCCTGGGATATGCAGAAACGGGTAACTTTGGTGTTCTCCTTCCCTTTCCTTCCCCTTCCCATAAGGCTGGGTTTGCTGTTGCTCATCTCTGTCACCTGCTATGCCAGGGCAGGAGCAGGAAGGCCACACTGCCTTGCAGACTCAGTCTGTGTGTGGTTTGATGTACAGTCCCCCCCTCCAGCTCCTGCTTCTCAGCTGCCGTCAGCCTCAGACAGCCTTACCCTCACAGTGCTCAGTGCTCACCTTTCTTCCTGCTCCTGCTAAGCCGAGTGGCCTCAGAGCCTTGTCTTTGAAGCTGACACCTTCCTTTTCTCCAGCTGTCATCTGCTTTTGGCCAAAGGCCACAGCTTTCCTTCCCTTCCTTCATTCTCTGGCTGGCTGCTCACTGACTTTAATAAAGGCGTCATGCTCACAGGCCTGGAGGTGGCTCTTATCTCAGCTTCCACTGCCAGCTTTCAGCTCCCCCTTCTCCACCATTTTCTTGTGCTCATGATTGTCTGCATCTCGCCTGACTCCTTGTCTTTTCTCTCAACCTAAAAACTGCCCCATCCAGGTCTGTTCTCTGGCTGGCAAAATGCTCATTCTTCTGGATTCTTTTCTATTGGTAACAGCTAACTCCACGTGCCGAAACCTTAGCAGTGGTCCCAGGGCCGTGTCTTGGGCAGCATGGGGGAAAGGACTGACTGCCCATGGGTGCTGGGTGGGGTGGTGGAGGTGCCCCTGAGGGGAAGAGCTCCAGACTGGTGTGTCTGAGCTCTTCAGCCCCTGAGGCTGCCATGCACCATGGTCTTAATCTGAGAGTTGCAGCCCTGCCACCCTCCTCAGATTCAGTGTCTGGCTTCCTGCTTGATGGGGTAAGACAGCAGAGGGAAAAGTCACCTGCCTTCCAAAACCCTCTCCCCCACTCCCTAATAAAAACCCACAGCCAAAGCCCCAGCCAAAGGAAGCTTGGAGCCAACAAGGGTTACCCTTGAGGGCCTGCAGTGCTCCTCTCTCTACCTCGCATACACCCATCATTGTAAAACATCTTCCTCCTACCATTACAGCTTAATGACTTTCCCTTCAGCTTCACAAGAGGTATTAATGTCTCCATTAACAGCCACCAGAAATGGAAGTTCTATTTATCCCAAGTGCAGTTCCACATCCTTCTCCTCATGCAGAAGTTTCAGAAGCGGTTAAAATGTAGCCTTGTAGAAAATTAATGACCCTACACTGAAAATCTGTAATTGCTGCTAGTAATGAGGAGGAGGTGAGAGTGCTGCATCTTGGTGTAATTAAGTACCTTGGACTTTGGCTGCCTCTCCCCCATGCCAATGGGATGTAGGATTCATGCTTCACATGCGAGGGATGGCAGGAGGCAAGTGGTCCTTATTTAAGTGTCATTTGCCCAACAGAATTAAGCATCAGGAGAGGTGCCAGTGTGTGGCTCCTCTTCCCATGGCACAGCTGTGAAGGCTGGGCTTGTGTGAAAGGGTATCTGGGGAGGGAGCACGAGCTGGTCTAAGCCTTCCTGGAAAGATGCTGTTTAGAATATGCCCCCTGCCCTTGCAATGTAAGCAATGCAAAAGCCAAATGGTGGGGTGGGTCCATCATTTCTAGTGGCTCCAACCTTTCTTGCCTTTTGGGGGACATTGATGACCAGCAGTGCTGGGCAGCTTGACCCCGCTGGAGACAGCTCTGTGAAGCCCAGAGTGGTCCTGGGGTGATGGCAGGTGGGGATGTTAGGATGTTTGGAGCCTGCTGTTTTTCCTCAACCTTGTTTCAGAGAGAAGGTTGCAGTTATTCTTAGAAAAGCCTGGGGGAAGATGCATCCATGTGGCTGCTGGTCTGGTCTGCCTGTATAACTGGTACCAGCTGGCTTCAAACTGAATTAGTCACCTTTCGGCAGTGGGTGTTTTGACAATACTTGCACGCGTTTATAATGGCATAAAGCTGATTTAGCCTAATTTGTTGTCAGGGTTCTTGGGGCCTGGGGCCTAAATTTAGTTAAACCAAAGAACTATGTGCAGAGCGGGCTGGGGAGTAGCCTAGGCACTGGACATGGGAACACTCACAGCCCTTGGGAAAGGCCTGCAAAGGAAGGAGAGGAGGACAAACCTCCTCCCAGCAGGCAGGGTTGCTGATGGGCACTGCTCCACCTGTTGCAGCTGCCCTGTGGCTGGCAGGGGGGGTGTGCAGTGTCTGGACACCCTCCCTCTGCCTCCTGAGGATGCTGCAGGGGATGACGCTTGCACAAGGGTGGTGGGGATGGGGGTGGTCAGTGCAGCAGATGTAACCACCACTGTGAGAAGCACACACTTAGAAAAAACAAACAAACAGAGAAAACCAAACCAGAAACTTTCCTTGAACCTTCTTCTGTCAACTGTGAAATAAAAATAACAGTAGTTAATGCTGTGAACTCCTTCTTTTTAATCTGGTATAGCCCTGGGGAAAACCAGATTTGCAGATTTTTGACACTCAGGAATGGGCCCAGCTGAAACAGAGTGGGACAGTGACAACGGGATGACCATCCCAAGGGATGTTGAAATCCTGAGCCTCTCCACTGCAATAGCCAGAAGATGACACATTTCATCAGCCCAGTTTCTTGGAAGGAGCAAAACAAAGTAGCAGAATATTTTCAATTAAGAAAAAAAAAGTTTAAAAAATACAATCAGATGACTAAGCATTAATGAATCCATCAACACATTACGCTTTTCTGAACACTCTCAGTTTTGCCATCTCTGGGAAAAATAAAAGGCTTTAAAAATACTTTAAAAACCAAGAGTTTGACAGAATTTGATGCTGTGCTTATGTGAAAGTCTCCAATGTACATATTAAGCAGGAGGGCACCAATCCTTCATCCCAGTAAAAGAGCAGCAGCACGCGTCTTCTGCATAGGGAATTGATGTCTGTTGCCATCAAAAGTTTCAACAGATTTCAGAATGACCCAGGTGCCTAAGGACAGGATTAGACTTCAAACCCTCAAGCTGCTCCTTTGGGCAACTCCTAGTTGCATGAACAACTCCAAAAACTTTCCCAAAACTGTCCAAGTCTTGGAAGTAGCTTAGCTGCAGCTAGGCAAAGGAAGGCACAGCTAGCATGTGACAGAATCCATCTGCTACCTTTACAATGGCTTTTTTTTATTCAGACTATGGGAACGTCACTTCAAACATCAAAAAATAATGTTGCGGCTTAGCAGGTGCTGTGACAAAAAGGCAGTGCACCCAAAAATTATTCCTTTCCTCTCATGCTCTTCTGCCATTGGGATGCATTTTCACAAGCGAGTTATGTGAACTTAAAAGCCAACATAGAATGATGCATCTCCAGCTCATTTCCATATGCAAGTGCAAAACTGTAACCTACCAGAACTTTTATTTTAATTGTACATTCACATTTCTCTGTTGCCTTGGGCAGCTTGTACACTGCTGAGTGATAAAGTTATACAGTTCTGCTTTTTCATGTGCCTTGATTTCAAGCATCAAAGAAAGTCTGAAATCTTACAATGAGCAACTTCTCCACGTATCTGTAGTCATGCTGGAAAAAATTATGCGCCTTTTCCTTCTCCTCCTGCTGCCCAGCAACCAAATCCCCCGAATTTTAGGCTTTTCTCTTTTAAATGACTGCTAATGCTACTTTAGACTTTAAGCTGGTTTTGTATGGGTCTCTTGCAATGAAGCTGGCATTAGGTGTGCATTGTGCTGTATGACCCCCTTGCTCCCCTGGATGCTCATCTGGGCACCTCCTGAGAGACTGTTGTGACATGCTCTCCAACACTGCTATGGGATCGTATAATTTTTCTTAGCCTGGTTTTTTTGGGGGGTTTGTTTTTTTTTTTTCCCCTAATGTTTTAGGCTCATCGCAATTCAGTTGTGGCACTGTACAATTTACAGACTTTTTGTCAAACCTCCGTACTCTGAGAGCGATTCAGAAAGGACAAAAAATGCTGCAACCAATCAGCACGTACAAACATTTATTTTGAAATTTCCATTCCGACTGTTATGAAGAATTACATCATCAAAGCACTTTATGGCAGTGAAAATAGCTCTTACCCCTCTGACTCATCCATTACTCCATTAAAGCTGCAAAATGTGCAATTTGCTTGAAAAATAGGTTGCTTTTTATTCAGTTTCCCATGAAAAGTCAAAATTCAATAACAAAAAAAAAAAAAAAGACCAACAACCCAGCTTATAGGGACTCTACATCTGATCCTCTCCCCCTTCCCCCAAAAATAACTTACAAAGATAGTTTAAAGTTTTAAATGAGTTTAAAACCAAGTGCATATTTTTTATTATTTTTTTTCCTCTTCTTCTTCTTCTCATAATAATCTTAAAATTCTAAAAACCCATAATTTACTTTCTTGGAAAAAAGGCAGCGAGCCGTTGCTTCTTGATTGGAAGAATATGTATCTCCGGCGAGTTCATTTTCTTTAGCTTTACACTCCTGTTTTTGACGGGTTTCCTGAGGGCCTCGGCGCTGTCCCGGGGCTCAGGCGGGCTCTTCACGTCATAGCACTGCAGCACGGAGTCCTGGGGCAGGTCCCTTTTGAAGGAAAAGTTTTTGGTGGAGACCCCCGAGAGGCCCTTGATCTTGCCGCAGAAGATGGTGGGCACGGCATCCTTGACGGAGACAATGACTTTGGCTGTCTGCGAGGTGCTGACAATTTCGATGTTGTTGCCGGCCTTGGGCTCGCAGCCCGCCCTGCCCGCCTGCTCCACCAGCCACTTCTGCGGCTGCCTCAGCAGCTCAGCCGGACCACCGCCTGCCCCCCTGCCCTCCACCTTGCCCGACACCTCCTGGGACTTGCAGGAGGCAAAGGAGACAGCCGGGACAGGGAGCTTGTCCGGCGTAGGGTGAACGCCGGCCTCGGCGGCGGTGGGGCTGGCACCAGCAGCCTCCCCGAGGGGCCCACCTGGCTTGCGGCAGGAGGCGAGAGACAGGTCCAGGGCCCCGTCCTCGGGTGGCTGCGGCGGTGGAAGAGCCTCGCTGGCCCGGGGTGCAGGTGGCCCTTTCATGGAGAGGTCCAGGGCTTCGTTCTCACCGCCCATCTTGATGACAGTGTGGCGGCTCATCTGGGGAAACTCCCGTGGGTGTAGGAGGTCAAAAGGCTTCGTCTCCTCCTTCTCCATGGGGGTCTGTGTCCCCTTGCAGGAGTGGGGGGTGAAGAGTGGTGGCTTGGGTGGGTCGGGGGCTGCCTTAGCCTCAGCGCCGTGGGGCACGGGGATGGGGACGGGGATGGGGATGGGGACGGGGACAGGCAGGGGCACGATGACGGGGTAGGGCACCAGGAGCGTGGCAGGGGGCACCAGTGGGGAGAGGGGTGAGCTGAAGGCCTGGGGTGGGAGGGCAGCGTAGTCAGGTGGGGGCTGGCAGGGGTTGGAGCCCAGGGCACCCTGTGATGGGAACAGGTCCTGAAGGACGGCGGCAAACCCTGGTGTCTGAAAGACAGAGGGCAGGACGGGCTCCTGGGCTTGGCCGGAGGGCTTGGGGTCCAGGAGCTGGGGCTGCCCAACGGGGGCAGCAGTGCCAGGGAAGAGGCCTGTGTGCAGGGGGCTGTTGGTGCAGGTAGCACCCGGGGGCAGCACCAGGGGTGAGTTCAGGTGCTGGAAGACATGCTGCTCCAGGAGGACAGGCAGCGGGACGGGGCCCTGGGTGGTCATGACGTAGGGGGTGGCAGCGTTAGTGGCCGGCATCTGCGGAGCGGCGCTGCCGGCGACCTGGAGGTGGATGGGCAGGACAACGGGGCTGTCCCCCAGGCAGATGGGCTGCAGCACAGTGGCTGCCACCTTCAGGGCCACCCCGCTCTGAGACTCGGCTGGTGGCGTCAGGATGGAGGGTGCAGGGACAGTCACCAGTGGGGACAGGGCTTTCTTCATCAAGTCGGCTGAGTTGATGTTCCAGGCCTCTGCCGTGATCAGTTGGGCCACTCCATTCTCCAGCTTGTTGTTGGCCATCGCTGAGGGCGAGTTGGTGACATCCATGGGCAGGTTTGGGGCATCCTTGTAAAGCTCCTCCATGCTGCAGGGCTTCTCAGGCTCTGCCGATGCTGCCTCTACATTGCCGTCAGCAGGATCTGCAGCGGCTCTGGGCTGCCAGGAGCATCGGCATGGACATAGTTTGACCTGCAAACCAGAAACATATTTTAGGCACTGCATAAATCTCCTCGTTAAAATAATATTTGCAATTGCCTTTAAAGACCCCATCACCAAGGAAAAGCCATTAAACATTTCCACGCTTCAAGCTAACGACTCCGTAATACAGTGTAGTATTTATACAGAGATGCTAGATATACATACATCTGTGAGTGTTGTACGAAGAGTTTTGAGGAACTTATATTTAGCCATAAACACAGATAATTTAAAAGGCCTTGAGGGCTGCCTGCAGCCAACCCCCCACTGCCCCAGCTCCAGAACGCAGCCTGAAACCAGGACTTGGGCCGTCCATTTCACATTTTTAAACAAAGCTTCACCTAATGACAGCGCACAGCAGAGCTGAGCTAGTGTGCTGTTTTAACTCAACAGAAGCCCCAAAACCAAACATTTCTAAAAATATTGGGGATGAGAAACATTCTGCCATGGGCAAAAGGTTCTTCTCCTAAAATACTTGTCTTTTTTTTGTCCCATTGGGGTTTACTAAAGGTGAGCAGGGTGAGAGCCACACGCTGTGTACAGCACCCCTGAAACTGCTGTCTCTGGGGCAAGGAGCAAAGCCAAAGGAAATTCCAACCTTCACTCCACCAGTGCTTGGTAGAGATGGCCATATGAACCAGGAATCTAAGTCACTGAGCCACAATACATAAAACCCCCCAAAATTAAAGCAACTTCAAATTTATTTTCACAACACAGCCCTTTATATTAACCAAGCAAATCACCGTTAAAAAAGGGCAGAGATGGTTTCCTTTCATGACTGTGGTGAAATTTGCAGCCTATTTCCTAAAAAGATCAACATGTCCTTCCCCTGAAAATGAAAGCAGCAAACAGTGCTGTGCATCCATTTATTCAGATGGATAAATAATTTCCACCCTGTGAGCTGTTGCTGGCAGGCTTTGGCTGGGGACTGGCAGCTCTGCCTGGTGCTGCCTCTGCCTCTTCCCAAGTGTGCACTGCATCCTGCTGTAGTAATAATCACCATGGAAACTTGTCTGGTTTAACCCTGTTACCATGGGAAAGCACCAGAACACCCCAAATTTACATTTTTCACCTGCATGCAGCTGAATCCTGACGGAAGAAACGTGTGCCACAGCTGCTGCCCGGGTGGCTGGGCTGGTGGGAGTGAGGACCTTCCCTGCAGCCCACGGGTACGCTGGTGCTGGGATGATAGAGCAGTGCTGCTCCAAAATTGGATGGGTGAGGAGTCCCATCCTGTGTCTGAGAGCACACGAAGAGCTCTGGCGCTGAAAGAAATTATTTGTTCTCATAGATGTTTGTAGGAACGACAGCCCTGCAAACTAAGAGAGGACAAGGAAAAGGCGGGGGGTAGGAGGGGGGGTGCGGAAGCAAACCCTGTGAACATAGGGTAAAAAATGGCCCATGCAGGGAAGCGGGAAATCTCCCAAGTCTCTCCTGAGACCTGTAAATCCTTGGACTTGGCAGTGAGATGCCACAGAGTGCAAGACTACAGAAATGTCGGGAATTAATAGTGGAGGCTGGGTGGGTAAAATGCTAATAATTTATCATGCATGTTTGCATTCTTAAAAAGGATTTAAAAAAGTAAACAGATGAGTCATTTCTTTCCCCCTCCTGCTGCTGGCTCAAGGAGAACAACTTGAGTTTCTCTCATCTCATGAAATCTTCTGCAGAAAACACTGAAAAATACAGGGTTGAGGGTTTTTTTTGTTTGTTTCCTTTTGCAGCCTCAGCTGAGACAGATTACAGGCAGGCAGAGACGTCCAAGCACCAAAAAACAGGAGCAAACCCCAAATCCTTTGTTCAGAAAGTGACAAGTATTGGTACTAAAAAAAAATCAGATGAGTCTTATTTTGAAAAAAGAAAAGCAAAAGAAAAGCAATGATTTCTAAAAATAAACACAATGAGGAGACTGCTCAGCAGATTCAAGATGGAAAAAAAAAATAGACATTCAGGAATAAAAGAGCTATTTTCTGCTGCTCTTACATAATCTCTCCCTCCCTGCTTTTAAAATGACCATTTTAAAACCCTGTTGTCTCTGCAACGTACACCAGCATCTCTGCTTCTCCAGCTGCTGCAGCCCAGCCCAGCATTTTGCACATGGCACTGGCTCTTCCCCACATTTCTGTTTTCTTGAGAAGCGTGAGATCGCGGTGTTTTTGCAGGGAATTAATGACCTGGCAGGGACAGGAAATGACCCTCTGTTCCCCTGGCAAACCCATTTAACACTGAGAAACAGAAAAATTAAGACAAAAATTATGCTGTATAAGAGACTTGAGGCATTAGCGTTGCGTACGGATCCATGGAGAAAGACAGATCACTACTGAAGATGAAAGTATAAAACATAATAAAATCCCTCCCATCACTGCTTTAAAAGGTGACAGGGCTGGAGGCAGAGGAAATATCTAGATGAGGGCAAAAGGAGCTCATCTATCACTATCAGGCACCTTGAAGAAATGCCTCTGGGGTTGGTTGAGGTTGTTTCTTTTTAATGCATAGTAAAATACTGTTTTCCACCCCAAATCTTGTATGTCTCTGAGATCTATAAATACAGCACTGAAAGTGCTTGTGTCACTGCTGGTGGTCCCACACTGCCTCTGGAAGGGTGCCCCACTGGAGGGGAAGATGAGGGTTAGAAAGATCATAGAATCATAGAATCATAGAATTAGCCGGGTTGGAAGGGACCTCAGAGATCACCACGTCCAACCCTTGATCCACTACCGCTGTGGTTACCAGCCCATGGCACTGAGTGCCACATCCAGTCTCTTTTTAAATATCTCCAGGGACGGAGATATTTACCCCTCAGCAGACAGCCCATTCCAATGATGAGGTTTATAGACCCAGGTTTATAGACTTCGAGTGAGGTTTTACCCCCTAACCTTTCCAAGGTGGAAGCATGTCTTTCTGTACTGCCAGTGGCCCTAAAATAAATAAATAAATAAATAAATAAAGCCACGTATTCCACAAT
This sequence comes from Florisuga fusca, assembly GCA_038090715.1. Lineage (NCBI taxonomy): Eukaryota > Metazoa > Chordata > Aves > Apodiformes > Trochilidae > Florisuga > Florisuga fusca. The sequence goes on along the minus strand of JAAWXA010000004.1, from coordinate 11,027,422 downwards.
CCTGCCCATGACCTGCAGCGTGGCAGTAGGTGGCTGCCAGGCACAAGCGGAGTCACAGCGCAGCACTGCACCCTGTAAAACAATTTCCAGTTTCACCCAAGGGGCAATCCCAGAGCTGGTAAACATGTTTTACACTGAACACCTATTATCAAGGTCAGTAAGCAGACAGAGTGAAAAGGATCCAAATCTCCAAGCCTCAAAAGAGGAAATGTTTGAAGGTCTGGGATCAAGAGACAGTTTGAAGTTGCCCAAAGAGGTGCTTCATAGGTCCTGGGCTCCTTTTTGGTACTATGTAGACAGTGTATGTGGTATAAAACCATAAGTCAACATAGAAATGACTTTAAGTAAAGTAGACTTTCCATGTTAGCATATGAACAGCAATAGCTATCTTATATTCCTACATTAATAAACATCAAGCCGACGTATGTGCTGGGTTTGGGGGTTTTGTGGTTTTTTTGGGGTCTGGGGTTTTTTTTGTTTCATTTTGTTTTGTTTTTTAAGATTGCTGCTTTACTGCACATAAAATGTTCAGAATTACCCCTTTTTTAAAAACAAGTTTTATGTACCTAATAAACATGAATGAGGGTAATATAATTCAGTTAAGTTTCCTCTGTCTACCACACCTCAGTGCTGGAAAATCAATTAATTTCTCTTTTCCTACTTATCTATTTAATATTTCATTTGCTGTTTGTTTTAACTGAAAAGAGGCTTGCAACACTGAAAAGAGCCCTATTGTAAATAACTCAGGCTTTCCCACCGGGGTGCTGATAAGAGTTAAGTTCATGGCACTATGCAATGATGTGTGTAACTGTACAGGAAATGGTGTGTTAGCTATAAAGAAATGCCATGAAAGGGGTGGTGATAACTCTAGCTTATTTTTTTTATCTCCTGCTGATGGCTGTGCAACAGACTTTTCTCAGGGCTGTTGCATGCTTTCCTGTGGGACTGCAGCAGTGCCCCATGCACAGCTATCCCCACTCCTTGCTTGCTCATCCATACTGTGGCTTATACCTCACTATAGACACAGAATTACACATTTACACATTATACTGTGCATGCTGCAGGGAGGGTCTCAGATACTCCCTTTGTGGAATGCCCTGCTCAGTATCTCCTACAAAATTCGTGTTTCTTTTCAGTATAAACACAGGTTCAAACGCAAAACAAAATCAGAAATCTTGACTTAATAGAGCTGCTTAGGGGAAAAAGAATTATGGGCAGATTTAGACTTCAATGTTTAGTCAAAAGTTGCTGCTTGCTGTCACTGATCTTCCAGCAACGTTTGATTTTTGCACACAAGGGCTGTGGTGACAGCATCCCCTAAGAGAACACCCCAAAGCCCTTCAGGGGGGCAGCAGAACTGCTGAGCACCCCCCGGTGGCACACACCTGAGCTGAGCACCAGGCCAGGTCCTGTACACCATGGTCCCTACTGGGCTGGTTCTGCCACCTCATGGCAGCATGTCCCATCACCCTTGACACACCACAAAACCAGACACCTAACCTGCATGCAACTGAGACGTGGGTTTCTGAAGGAGCTCAGGGTTCAACCTGCCCATGCTCAGCAGTCTCAGCAGCTGAAGCCCGACCCATCTCTCTGCATCCTTCTGCAGTAAATACACAAGAAGGCAACAAGGACACATTGACACAGACCAACAAACTATAGATCATCTTCTACCCTGCAGGTTTTGTTTTGTACAGTTCAAGCCATACACAGATAAAGGCTTTACCATATTGTTATCGGTGTCTTGTTGACAGAACAGAATAAAACTTGAATAAAGTGAGCTTTCACATATCAAATACACGGACCTATTAATACACAAAGGATGTCCAGGTTGCATGTCCCATACATGCAAACCACAGATGATTTCAGCAGTGTTTGTTGCTCACATTTCTCACTGATTCAGGCACCTGGGATTGACCATCCTGGCCACTTTACACACCCTTTTGGTAGTGTAATCCTCATGCACTGAAGGGCAGGCAGCAGAGTATCCAGCTCACAGCTAATGGAGAAGTAGTCTTCTCCTCTGTGTTTTACCATTTGTGGTGCTGTGTTTGATATCTCCCACACACTTTAGCAGGGTGCAGACACACCAGGAGGACTGGTGGGACCTGTCCCCTCTCTGCCTGCAGAGGAGTTGATGGTGAGCCCCTCCTAGGTATGAGGAAGGTGGAGTGCAGGAGACCCAGAAGACATCTGTTCAGGCAACTAGCCCTTCACCTTCCTGCTGGCTGACAGACAGATCCCAAATGCAGTTGCACCACCTCTCAAATGGGGGCTCGATGCCCTCTTAGTGACCACCAAAGAGGATCAGCTGGAGATGCCCTTCTTCCTCTCCTCCAAGGAGCACAAAGAAAACATCCCAGTTAAGCCCTGCCCTCTCCCCCCTCATTCATTTGGATCCAATACCTATCAACTCCCTGTTAAGATTTAGGAGGCACCATTCAAACTGACTGAGGACAAGATGAGAGAGACACTGGAAGGATGGGCAGGATTCACTCTAGTACCAGCCAGAGAGAGGAGGGTACACCAGGGTATCCCCGCCGGTATGACAGCTACACCCACAGCCTTTGCTTCCCATCCCTCTGCACAATGTTCCTCACTCACCAGGCACCTATGTGCTGCCTGATGTTATTTCTCACTCTACAGGAGCTATGTGTCCTGGAGGGTGAGCTGCACAATGCCAAGGAGCAGTTAAAATAAGAACATCTCATCAGATAACTTAAAAAAATGCCAGAGGAATAAGAAGGCTCCAATGCAGCTTATGCAACAGGTACTCTTTTATTTTCCACTGCTGCATTATGGATCTTTCCAGGAGGTAAACCTATTTGTTTCAAGGCTTCTACACAGGCTGTTAAGCCCTTGGGGGAAGGAGAGGGAAAGGAAATCACTACGGCAGCGCAAAATGGCACATTATAGATGGGACATATGTATACACTGCTTCAGCACACAGCACGATCGTTCTGAAATGCAGTGGCTTGACTAGCTGATCATACATTGGTGTTTTAAATAGTTCATCTGAGAAATACCATGGCAGTCTGCCTATGCACAGGATAATCGCCTGCAAAGAGCCATGTTAGGGTCATATATTTGCTAACTATATTGCTGTTGTCAACAGCCTGTAGTTAGCAATCCATTCTGGGTAGGAGAGAACTCACTTTCTTCTCGTTTAAAAGCAAATCAGAACAACTGAAAAAGAAAATCCTCTCACAGACCTGAAACCAGTGTCTTTACTCCCAAGGGCAATATATACAAGACAGACGATAAATGCGGTGGAAGAAATAGAGCATTTGCCTGACAAATTTCAACCTGTAATGAATTTTTATACCCAACCTGAAAGCCTCAAAAACCCTCTACATTTGCAGCAGAAACTATGACATACCCCAAGCATAAGGGAGGCAGCACAATCTGCAGAACTGCCAGATGCCTTTTCCCTTCCTGTGCTCCATTCACCAACTATTCCTAACACTGGACACTTAATGGAAAGTCTCCTACTTTCAACAGCTCATCGCTCGTGCAGTTTACAGTACTATATATAAGCAATCACTATAAAAACCGGGCTACTTTGAAATTATTTGAGATCTATCTTGCTATTCACAAATGCTCATTCCTAATATCCAGAGCACATCCCAGTTCCTGGTGTCTCTAAACAGTCATGCTTGGAAGAAACTTGCATCAGGTTTCCAGAAATAAGAACTTTCAATCAGTGGTTTACTTTTTTCCTGTGGCATAGTACAGAAATGCCTGAACCATGGCAGCTTGCTCAGCCTGCAATAAGCTGAACACACTCCTCAAGGCTGAGACAGTGCATGGAAATCTGATGTATTAGACCTGACATGTGAAGGACAAATATAAATTTTCCAGCTGTAATTACTGCTGAGTCGCGTGCTGTCCAGTTTGGTGATGTCCCTTTGACCCAGCAGGCTCTTTTGACTCATTGCAGCTTTCACACTTCAGATTTTTTTGTTCAAACAGGGAACATAAGTTACTGCATTTGTGACTGCAGACATTTTTTTTTTTTAAATCATCTTTCCCTTGATGCTACCAGCAGCGTGCAGGTATCACCTCCCAAAGCATGCCCCTTGGGATGGGTATGTTGGTGGCTGCAGTGGTGTGTTGGTGACCCAGCAATCACAACCCTGCCCCAAGCGCCTGTGGTGGGGAGGTGCTGCCTGCATGGCCCTGCAGAAGCATCCCCTGCAGCTCCCCAAAAGCCAAATTAAAGGGTTGGTTACTCCAAGGAGAGTCCTGATGCACTCCCATACCTGCCTATCAGCTCCTTCATCCACCCCTTGTCCCCTTGTTGCCCTGAATCATTAAATCACATACTGGTTGAAGTTGAAAGGGACCTCTGGAGGTCAGCTGGTTGAATCCCCCCTCCTCAAGCAAGGTCACCTACAGCTGGTTGCCCAGGGCCATGTCCAGGCAGCTTTTAAGCAATTCCAAGGATGGAGAATCCACATCCCTGTGCTAAGGCTCAGTCACTCTCACAGTGGAAAAGCATTTCCTGATGTTCAGAGAGAAAGTCCAGTGTTTCAGTTTGTGCTCGTTGCCTCTGGTTCTGCCACTGCACAGAGCCTTGATCTGTTCCTTTTCACCCTCCCCTCAGGTATTTCTATACATTGATCAAATCCCCCTTAAGCTTTCTCTTCTCCAGGCTGAACAGTCCCAGCTCTGTCAGCCTGTCCTCACAGGAGAGATGTTCCAGTCTCTTCAGCATCTTTGTGGCCCTTTGTTGGACTCTCTTCACTATGTCTGTGCCTCTCCTGTACTGGAGAGCCCAGAGCTCTCCACAGCCCTCCAGGTGCAGCCTCACTAGTGCTGAGCAGAGGGAAAGGATCTTCTCCTTCATCCTGCTGGCAACCCTCCTACTCAAGCAGCTCAAGGCACCATTAGCCTTCCTTGCAGCAAAGGCACATTTCTGGTTCATGGTCAAGTCGGATGTGGTCACCAGGAGATCCCAGGTCCCTTTTCTGCCAAACTGTTTTCCAGCTAGATGTCCCCAGCACATACTGGTGCCTGGGGTTGTTCCTCCGCATGTGCAGGACTTTGCACTTCCCATGTTGAACTTCATGGAGCTTCTCTCCACTCATTTTTCCAGCTTCTGGGGGTTCCTTTGGTTGGAAGCATGACCCTCTGGTGTATCAGCCATTTCTGATGGTCAAAAGTAAACAGGAGTGGACCTACTATTGACCCCTGAAATACAGCACCAGTCACCACTAGCCTCCAATTTGACTTTGTGCCACCACTGGAGGTACAAGTGGTGATCACCACTTTCTTGGCCTGGCTGTTCAGCCAGTTTCCAGTCCACCTAACTATCTGCTCATCCAGCCCATCCATCAGCTGCTTGTCTGTGAGGATCTTATGGAAGACACTGCTGAAGGTCTTACTGAAGTCTGGGTAGACAACATGCACTGGTCTCCCTTGGCTTACCAGACTGGTTCCTCACACAGTAGGTCAGCTTCCCACTGGGAAGGTAAATGAGCATCAGAGTGGGTCTAAGAATGTCTAAATTAAAATGGTAAGTCCAGGAAAAAAATGGATTTGCTCTAGGGTTTTCTCCTGCATCAGAGCTTCTGAGATTTACAATAGCTTGACCTTCTCAGTTTTCACACATGGTGCACCCATGTGTTTACTTTTGGAGTGAGATCGTAGGAAGAATGCAGACTCACACTAGCAAATAAAAGACATCTAAGACTTGAAAAGTAAAGTGCATGATTTTCCTATGGGAAAAAAATATTTTAAACATTTTTTTCTGTCATTAAATATCCCATTTAACTGATTATTTAGTATCATTTTCAATCAAAACATTATATTTGCCAGCAAAGCAAAGAAAAATGAGCTGTTTTGAGAACACAGAGCTAAACAAAACAAACAAGAGAGCCTTTACTTTACAGTAAATTTTTAAAACCATGAGTTTTGTTTTCCCAGCACTTGATACACCAATGATAACAAGAGGAAAAGGATACCAATTAAACGTAATTGCCAGCCCTGCTGCCCCCAAAACCTGAAACAAAAAGCACTCAGTGTCAGCCTGATAAAATATTTGCTCCTTTCCCAGTCGAGTACTTTATTAAACAGTCCTTAAAGCATCTCAGTTCTTACAAAGGACTTCCAAGTTTGATGTCTGTGAAATGACTTTAAAGCATCATTAGTTCCCTGGTGAAGGTTTGTTCTCTCCTCAGACACTTGGCTTGCTATTTTGTCCTGACCCTCTCTGATCCCAGGCTCAGATATTTTAACTACATTCATTTGATCTTTTCTGATATCCAGATGAGAATTGGTATCAGTGTGGCAAAGGCCACTGTCCATTGCCTCTATTTTCTTGCTCACATGAATCTGTCTCACACCCAGCTATGAAGTTATGGGGTCACCTTAACAAGTTGCAGCAGATAGGTTAGTGTGGTAAAGTTAAAATCAGATTTTAAGCTGTTGCAGCACTTTTGCAGGTAAACCATCTGACTTTACCCCATTACACCAACATTGCTTCAACCTCTTCAGCTTCTCCAAACAAGACACACAAGCAAAGCATGCAAAAATAGCCACTAATGCATGAACTAGCTTCACCAGCTCAAAACCCATAAACAAAGCGAGGTGCCACCAGGACTACACATGCCCTGAGAACCCCAGCCCCTCAGATCTGCTGCAAATCCTCATCCATGCCCTCCTTACAGCACGCCAACCCAGTTAAAAACTACTTTTTTGTGGTGCAGATAAGGCCAGAATAGGCCTCACCTCAGCATTGTTGCTGGGAATCCCTTGTCTTGCTTCTATACCTTCTTGAGACGGTGAGAAAGAAGAAGAAACCAGTCTGACTGTCTTTTAAAGCCCTGGGGGTTAGAATAGCAAATTCCAACACTGCTGTAACTGATCTTGAATCAACTAAAAGCCAACTTTCACATAACCTCTCATCATCCTAGTATACAGTATGAGTTAAATAAATAAATAAATAATCAGAAGAAAAGCAAAGCCACAAAAAAAAAAAAAAAAGAGAGAGAGAGAGAAAGAAAAGAGAACCTTCCATTTCACAGATCCTTTTTGTTGAGGAACTAATGCTCCTATTTAAGACCATAGGTAAGGACAGGTAGGTGACTAGCCACATGCACTTATGCCACCCAGCTTGCCACATGGGACCAAATGTCTGTAGCTTACCTGTAGCTCTGATACACAGATATTATTTGACAAGATTTAGAGATGGTCAAAGACCTAGAAACCTGAAATGGAGTAACCATCTTCTCTCCTCTTGTGAGACAATGTCTCACAATTGAACACATACAGATATGAAGGCACAGAAGTATTGGGGTGCTTCCTGTGGAGCAAAAGGGTAGAGGAGTCTCCCCTCCCCCAGTGTAAAATGTAGATATTTAATGCTTCATCATTTCCCACTGGCATGAGGAACCAAATGCTCCTTCAGCTTTCCACTTCAAGATCAAGTTTTATGTTCATAGCTTCAGATTTATTGGACTGACTCTCCCTCTCCTCCGCCCCATCGCTTTGATGAACCAAGCCCAACATTTCATCAGTTACAAGCCAGTGCTAATCCTCAGCAGATTTCAAACTTGCCTTACTCTTGCACCAGACTATCAAAAAGCGTGTGGATGGAAGAACTTTCAAGCAAAAAATACCCCTTATTTTCCTCCTTGCAAAATTTGTAAGCAGTGTGAGAATCTTGTTTAAAAGGGAGAGAAAAATGTAGGACTTCTGTGATGTGAGAAAAACAGCAACATTTTTTCTTTGAATTTTGCATCCTTTTACACACTCACTTTTACCCAAGTGTCTGTACTGTTTCCTGGTTTGACTTCAAGGGGCAGAGAAATGATCTCTTCTTTTTGTCATGCTGTGATGCACAAGAGGTCAGTCTTCTGACTGAATTCAAGATAACACCAGTGTGAGATGCAGTGGTACGGTGCTGATGGATGTAACAAGAAGACTTCACAACTTTTCACCATGTTTTCACTCTTAAAGTCCAATATAGTCCTCCCAGAAGCCCCTCTGTTGAACTGTGAAATACAGATGCCTCTTACCAGAAATACTATGTAAAGAACAGAAAATGCTGAAAATGTGTCTCGTTACATCTCAGTGCCACTAAAGTTGCTGCTGTTCATTTAAGCAGTCCGGATTACCTGTGACACCCACAAACATCCTGCATTCACATGCACACGTGCAAGTATTTCCCTAGTATCTTTTGCCTCATTCATTTGACCATGAGGTGTTCTGACCAGAGATCATTTTTGGCATGTGACAAAGAACAGATTTCAGATTTTCCCTCAGCTGTGGGGATGGGTGGGCACACACTCATCATGGTGACACAGAGCTGCCTTCCTTCTCCATCTGCATGCTGGCCATTGCTTGCAGTTGCATTCCTCCAGTGTGCCTTGTCCTCCCGTTTCCTCCAGGTCTACCATGTTTCTCTGCTGCTGGAGCACTCACAGTCTCCTGAAATGTGGATGTTTTCTGTCCAAATTTTACTAATTTGGTGCTATATGAACTGAGACCTTCCAGCTAGTTCAAAGGAGTCTTCTCCTGCGGGGTACTCCAGCTCTGACTGACACACTACTTGTACTGCACGGAGGTGAGACTATTCCAAACTGTGCCCAGACTACACAAAAAAGTAATAATGTTGTTTGTCATCAGGGATCCAGACTCTGACCAGTCATTAAAAAACAGGCAATATTTTAGGAAATGCAGGCAGGGCAACCAGCACTGTAAAAACAGTGCTGCTATTGCAGGTAAAAGTAAATACTTTAAGAAGCAGTCAACATGAACATATTTGACAGATGTGTATTGCAAGAGGAAACAAGGTTGGTCCTGCCCATACTTTTCCATAAAACCTTTGGAGAGCCCATACATCATGATGAAATTTTGTTATTATCACCTCCTCTACTGTAATGATGGCTGCGTGGTTCTAGAAGAGGACTGCACTGCCGTAGGATATGGAGTCCCTGACAAATTTACTGCAGCATTTTTCACCAGCAATTTCCGCTGCGATGTGTGCTATTACACGTTCTGAAAAACTTAGAGAAACTGCAGGATGCAAAACGACAATTACACCTTTTCCAGATGAGACTACTACGTTAATGGATTGGCGTCATCCATCACCAGAGATCGGAAGTCCTCTGGGGAACCTCACCAGGCCATTCCAATAAATCTGACCAGGAGATTCTGTATTTGGCTGTTCAGCTCAGCCCTAGGAAACAGTTTAGCAACACGCTCCACAGCATGACTGTGGCTCAGCTCTCCTGGTGGGGTGATGCTGCTCTACAGCTGTGAAGCTCTGGGGGTAAGAGGTCCTGCAGACCAGTGTGGAAAGGCACACAGGGCTGCAGCCTGGCATTATGTCCTCATATGGCTGCTTCTTCAAAGAACCAAATTCCAGTAGGCAGATTTTAGACTGCAAAGGAAGAAAGCTGACTGCGCAGCTTAATTCCTTTACCAACAACAACAAAGAAAAGGAAATTAAAAAAAAAAAAAAGGACAAAACTAACAGAGAAAAAAAACCAAACCTGCGGCAGACTAAGGTAATTCTGAAGTTAATTTTTTTTGCTGTCATTCTTCTTGATACTTCAGGGCACCTCAGCAGGCAGAGCACGCTGCCATGAAAATGTAAGATGATGATATATCAGGGAAGCACGTACTTCTAATAGGCTCTTTCTTCTGGAAAGCTAAACAAATAACTCACAAATAAAAACCTCCATGGCTGTACCATGCCCTTGCTTATCCTTGTAATAACAGGAGAACAGGACCTGAAGTTGTCTCTCCTTGTCTCCTGTGCTAATGCAAATACAGGAGCAGTGCAAGAGTAGGTGGAAGGGGAAGGTCAGCCCCACCAAAACCCTTTTGGAAGGCAGCTCCATGCAAGGGGGTCCAAGGGCACTTTTGTTTCTCCTGCTTTGTGTATATTCTGTTTCAGGCAACAATATATTTTCCTGACATTCTGCTCATTTAGCTGGAGTTAAGCATTTCCTTGTACAGTACTGGGGGTGGGGATCTGCCATGGCTCTCTGTTCCCAGGCTTAACCATTTCTAGCCCTCTCTTCACTTAGGCACTGGCTTTAATCATCTCTTATACCCCACACCTTCCCCAGCACTGTGGGAGATGTCTGCAGTTCTTCTGCCTCGACCCTGGGTATCCAACACAAGGGCTCTGTTCCCAACAATGCCTGATCCCATCAGGATGGGGCCACTGCCAGTCATGCTCCCCACTACGGGGACAGTCTCCGGGTGCTGCCTGTGCCTGTCAAACCCCTCTGTCTCTATGACCCAAACCCTAAAGTCCTCATCCCTGGGGTGGCCAACCATCTCCCACTGGCTTCATATGGGTGCAGTGGGTTTAGGAGGGATGGAAACTGACAGCTGGAACTACTGCAGCTCCTGTGGCAGCAAGTCCCTGACAGCAACCAGAGGAAGCACAACAGAGCTTGGGAGGTTAGCAAGACAAGGAGGAAGTAGTTTTAACAATATAATAATTTCAGGGAACAAAAACTGCCTATAGCCTGTATAAGTCATGAGAAGTGGCATACGCTCATGTTGCCTCAGGCAAATCCATATGTTGGTAGACAAGCTCAGCTACAAAAATGATAACCTTTCCTGCAGATAGAAACAGCAAGAGCACCCAAGAAATACAAAATATTCACTATTTTCTTGGCAAGGTGTTAGAGAAAACGACTGTGCTCATTTAAGAGCTTGCTGTTAGCAAAGGAGGGCAGATTCCCCCAGCCCTTGCCTCTGGCACAAACTCTGCACCATCCCTATGGTGAGGCAGTCAGCATCAGGTCTTCACGCTTGCTCCCTGCTCAGGGGGCTAAGCCACTGCTGGCCAGAGGGGATGTTGCTGTTTTGTGTCCTCTTGTGTGCAAATTTCATGTCTGCCCCACACTATCCCCCAAAAATCCATGGTGCCAGCTGGACTGTCCTGGCCAGGCACCCCACGTGCAGGGACGAGTGGTCTGCAAGGCGCCAAAGCAGCATTTGCCCAGGCCACTGGGGTCTTGAAGACCACTGATGGTCGGTCTTTGCCCAGGATGGCAACTGAAGGAAAATAATAAGTGTCTGCAATACAAGAAGCACAGCAACACAGGTTCCAAAAACGACCCACGGAACTAAGCTGGCAACTGATAAAACCTCTGGTTTTACTGGATGTTGGTGGACACACTCATGTGCCAATCCGCTGGGCAAGCTGGGTGAGCATCAGAAGAGCACAAACCAAATCAGAGAAGACAGCTATCCCCTGGTGCACACAAACCCTTTGCAACCTCAACTGAATCTTCCCCAAGAAACTGAGTAGACAGGTGCTGGCCATAGCTGGACGAGGAAGGGTGGCCACCTGGGCAGAAGTGAGTGACCACAAACCAGGAGCCAAGCTCTCTGCCTAGATGTGCTCCACACTGAGATGGAGCTGGAGCCACCCAAAACTCAGCATCCACAGTTTTTGCAATGGGGAAGACAGGACACACTACAACAACCAACCTGCATCTCCTCATAAAACTAATAGGGCCATCTCCACATGGGACATTTCCCAGAAGACACTTCCCAGAAGACAGATTAACTGCAGTAATCTCAAGGGATGGGGTGCAGCACTTGCCTCTGTTTGGGCAAGTGCCCTTGGCTGGACTGCACTGGAAAAGTCAGTGGTGGCACTGATGGGGCTTCACGGGGTATGCAACCAAGAAGCCCTGGTATGCACCCATCTTTCCACCGTCAAGTATACTCCATGTCCACTAGATACTCTTCTGCAATATGCTGCAACGGCATGAAAAATCAATAGGGTCCATTGACTTTTTGTCTGACATTAGCTTAATCCTAAAGAAAGCAAATAGGAGAGCAAAATGCTACCAGAAAGTAATTAGAGGCAGCAGGGGTTGCCACCGAAGATCCCAAAGTCATCCAGTACGGTGAATGCCTGGTATACCCTGCCCTGTCCTTACAGTGACTAAGGAAAATTCAGCCCTCTGCTCTGGGGCAAAGCAGAGGGATGAGTTGTCCATAGTCACTGTAAGGACAGGGCTAAGCATAGATGCCAGATGCCAGCATAGGCTGGCAGAGGTTGAGGGTCAGGAAAGGGAGCAGCCTGGGGGTGGTGGGCAGCCTCGCCCCTCCTCCCCCAACCCATCCATCCCAGGAGCAGCAGCAGTGGCATGGGGCACAGTGCTGTGTGGGGCTGGCTCTCTGGTTTTAGCTGTCTGAAAGACCACTGAGGGATTAGGTCCCTTTGCATCTTCAATGCTAATTAAGGGTTGCTTATCATCCATTTTTTCCCCATAGAGTATATTCCTTCTCTGTGTAAATGCAGCTGATGCCACTGATGAAAATTAACCGCAAAACCAAAAGGAGCAGAAAGGTCCATGACTGAGTGAGTTATAGGGTGTGAGGGATGCCCCACAGCCCAGGTCTACTTCCTGGCAGCCACAGGCTTGTCACCAAAGCTGGGCTGAAAACAGATGGGCCATTTCTTTTGTGCTGGTTATGGTTTGGGCAATAGTTACCAGGAAGAGAAGTTTCGGCCAAAGCATTTGCTGTCAGAGCAGCAGTGGTTATGTGTAATCAGAGTTTAACAAGCACACTCCAACTGCAGAGTAAGCTCATTACCTAAGCATCCTGGGCACTGCTCATGCACACAAGGAGACACACACAAAACATGCATCTGGAACAACAGGCAGCATCCCCTTGACTAAAATTTTTGGGGTCCTAGAAAGGGTCTATACATTTATAGTTAAACATTCCCTTTGTCAATGTGTATGTTCTCAGTACAGCCCACGGCGAAGGAGAGGTGTCCCATGCAGGCCTTGGCTTGGGTGGGCTGTGAGTACCATGTGGGTTTGGCTGGGACTAGAGCCCAGACTTTAAATTAAAGTGCCACTGAAGATACAAATTCAGGCCCCAAGGAGATTAGAAATGCAACATTTTCTCTATTGCCTGTATGTTCTGGGCTCTATGTGGCTGCACAACAATGCATTCTTCAGTATACAGTCATCCTCTCTTTCTCCTTGTTAGCTACAAAATGACATTTGGAAAAGGAAAATGATGTAATTTTCATAGGCCTCTCTGTAACTTTGTACTGACTCTGGACTAAGTAACATTTTCCACCCAGATTTGTATGTTTAATACTAGAAAAAAAATAGATTGATCTATGAATCTGCTTTTAATGATAGAAAGCTATGTGCTACCCTTGTAAATGGCAACATATTGTAATTTCAGTACTTGCATTTTTAAATGTATTTATCTGTGTCACTGCTACTTGTGGCATAAGAAGATTTAGTGAAGCCAGTTTAGTATGAACCTAGTGCAAAGGAAAAAATTCTTTAATTAAACCCAAAAGAATTATATTGTTTGGTGGGTAAAAATCTTGACATTATCAAATTAAAGTCTTTGGACAGCTTCAAGACGAAAACAGACCTTTGGGCAACTTCATTCAAAAGGCACTTGGGATTCTGGGGGCTCTTTCTGCTCATCACAAATTGTTTCATGCAACTGGCAATTTCAGGTACAGAAAAGAGAACTGAGAGCATTACACCATCAGGATGAAATTTTCTTAAATGGTATGATGTCGAATCACGAATGATGGAAAAATATGATTCCAGATTATGGCAGTCTGCCCGATGCACATGGAGCGCTGCTGGTGTGTGTGCCAGCTTGCTCAGAGAGGCTGCACTTCACTGCCATGCAGTGGCCACCATGAGAGACAGGGAGAGGACAATCTGTTTTGATGGCACTGCTCCCAGACCCTTCCACTAAGATACAAATAATCTGCAGACAGAAGAAAACATGGGGGGGTGTTCAGAAGGAGAGGCACCCCATGTAGTTTCTCTATGTTCCTACTGGTCCTACCTTCCCCTTCCACTGTCTTGGAAAATGCCAGAAGAAAGGAAGGTATTCAGGAAAGGAGAGGCTGCCACTCCTGTGGGAAATGATGTGGGAGGCTGAATGGCCACCATGAGATGAAAAGTCTGAACGTGCTCCTGTGACGTAAGAAAAGCATCCCTCAGCATCATGTTGCCCATCAGGTGACAGGGAAGTGACTCAGAAAACAAGAACACTTCAAAGGTTCATGGAATACTGGCTTATTTTAGCTGAAGCCCATCTGTGGTGGAGCACGGAGCACCGCAAGCTGAAAGCATCCGCTCTGCATTCTGCGACCGCTGACGGAATGGTTCATCCCCCCCCCCCCAAAAAAAAAAAAAAGCCTTCCTCCTCTTTTCCCTTTCTTCTGGTTGAGGGAGGAGGGCAGGCAGGGAAATAGCTGTCATTGCTGCTGTGGAACAGCAGCCAGCAGAGGCCTGGCACCACCATGGAGCGGGATGGGTTGCTTGGCGCCCGCCCTGTCATGCCCCATGGTCTCTATGACCATGGGTATCGGTGTGATGGAAACATGAGGTCACAGCAGCTACCTCACCATGACCCACTGTTAATTATTCCCCAGCTCCAAACAGGAGCAATGCAGGGGGTGAAAGGGATGAGTGCATAGTCAGTAGTTTGATCCTGTTATTGACTGGATGTGAACAGAGGGAAATAACTATTTTCCAGGTCAGAAACAAGGAGGAAGGCTGATGGGATTCTCTTCGGATTTTTGGCGGCAAGAAAAGGAAAATCATAAATTCTCAAAGCTCCACAGTTTTTTTCGAACATGGCAGGTTTTTTTCCAGGGTTGGGTTTGGGGTTTTTTTTCCAGTTCAGTGGCTTTGGTGATCTACAGCTTCTGTCCTTGATGTGCCCAGCTGGCTGCAAGAGGGCAGCTTCTGGCACTCCCAGCCCTGCTACAGCAGAAGTCATCTCCCAGACAGTGGGGCCAACTACAGTTCAAGACACCAAAGGAGTAAAAGGCTTGGTATCCGGCCACTTAGTTAGAGAGGACTGTTTTCAGAGATTTATCACTTCCTTTACCTTCCTCCATACGCACAGTGAAGAAAATCTGTTTTAAACATGTGACAGGCACAATACTAATCAGAAAGTAAATTTTGGGGAGAAGCAAAGAAAAGGAGAGCTCAGTTTTAAGCCAGAGACGATCACCATGCTGATGAGAGAGCATGAGTGTCTGGAAAAAAAATGTGGTTCAGCACATTTACAAGATAAAGTTGCAACATCATTTTTTAGATGAACTGAGATCACTTCAGCCCCTTTCCTTAAAAATAAAGCTATAAGAAGTAATTAAATGCTGGGTCAGGGTTTGTGTACATAGGCAGGACCATTTTCTTCTTAAGTGCTTTGGAAGCCTACCACTGGCCCTTACATATAAATGCATTTAGCCTTAATATTAGGTCCCACAAGTTGGGAATCCCTACATTCACCTTAGTGGGATTTTGGTGCAAAAGCATCAAAGAACTGTACTGGATCAACACCAGTAATGGAGATACCATTGCAAGCAAGTTGGCCACCGATCCTATGGAGACCAGGATCATGTTCCAAAAAACTGAAGCACAGGGCAAAAAGAGAGGGAAGGAGGGCAGCATGCAGAGCTCCTAACATCTGTATTGCAGAACTGCATAGACCTACAGATCAAAGGACCACTTGATAGCAGTCACCAAATGCCTTCCAACACAACACCACCATCCATCTCATTCTTCACACATACTCCCAAAAGAGGCAACTACGTATGATTTATTTCCAGGAGTAGCTGCAATGGAAGGAAGTGGTAGAGCACATGGGAGACCTGGCACCAGCAGAGAGATTGAGGGACCCAGTTCTGGGGACACACATAGTGCTGCTGTGAAAAGGAGAGATGGCGCACAGTACAACACATAGAGAGCTCTGGGTGCTAAAAAGAAAAAAAAAAAATAAATCCCAGAGCTGCTGACACAAGGAATAAGATAAACAAAGCTGCAGAGAACACCTAAAGGAGAGAGGGTGAAAAAAAAATCGTTAGGGAAGACGCCAAACTGCCAATAAACAGCTGCTGTGCAGTGCCCTTAGCTTGCAAAACTAAGACTCACTGAGGGATGTCTACTGTCTCTCTGAAACAGTTGCCCAAGATGGATGAAAAATTCCTCTGACCACAGCTGAGGAAGTGATCTATTTCCATAGCTTTGAAAGCTGGAGAAGAATTGAGGTATCTTGATCATACCTTAGAAAGCCAAGTCATGCAATCAAGTGTCCTTGGGCAGACCCCTAGTCTGATTTGAATTGAACGCTCAAAAGAAATGACCAGCCAGCTCTGGAGTCCCAGGGCACCTCTGCAATATGATCTGAAAAAACTAATCTCAGCTAAAATTGCAGAAGCTGAGTTTGTGTGGAGTGAAAATATATTGAGGACAATGTTAGAGGCTCTTGAAGAAAACTATTCTGCTTTCTGTCTGCAGTCACTCCCACAAAAAAAAAAAAATCCCCTTGCACTGTCTTCTAGAAGGAAAGAATATTTCACTGAAGCTATTCTTAAGAAATAACATGATAATTGAAAACCAGCATTTAATGCATTTTGTCATTTGCTAAGCTGTTAAGAAATTTCTTATCATTGCCTGGAAGCCACAAATTCCTGTGGCCTGCTTAGACCCACTTTACTCTTCAAATTCTCAACTCAGCACAATAACCAAGATGATTAGGAAATGACTAGAAAAGATGACTAGTTGCTCTGTAGCCAGTGAGCATAAAGGAGAATGTCCCAAGGTTTACAACAAAAGGTTAACAGATACCCTCCAGTCTGAGAAAGAAAGTAACTAAAGTAAATAAAACAGAGCCTGAAAACCAAACAAAATATATTCTCAGGTCAACATGTAAAAGAACCAGAAAAAGCCAAAGAAGAGTCAATACTGATTTTCAATTTTATTACTTTGATTTAATAAATTTCTTTGGATAGTGTTGCTTGCTCAGTATAACCACAGAAAATGTAATGGCAAATAGTACTGTGATTTATTGACTGAAAGGTTGTCTGATTTCATTATGCTGGTAAATATAACAGTGAAGACACCTTCTCTTGGAAAGCTATTTCTAAACCACTACATCAATATTCAGATAATCAAAATTGATATTTACCTTTTACAGGAACCTCATGCGTGTGTAAGCCCACGTGCACACATTTTTAATATTTCTCCACCTTTTCGATTGCAGGAATACATGCTACAGGAACTGCTGCTTTATCCCAAACCAATGCAACTGCAAGGTGCCTAGCCCTTCACATAGGACATTTTTGCTAATTTTGCCCTCCTCTCGCACTAAAATAAATTCAAGCAGAACTACCAACAGAGGCTCAGCTCAACAATTTGTTATTCCAGAACTATCAAGGCACAAATTCACCTTCAGTTTCCAATGCTGTAATTGATGGATAAATCGCTGATGCCCTAAAACATGCAGTCTAACACTGATATTAACTCTATTTATATTTTTCTCTCTGAGTAGAGCACAGTAAGTAATTTTTTAACTAAACTTTGATCTTCACTTTTATTTTTGCAACAGAAATAAAAAGTTGATGTTAGGACAGACCTCAGGAACCAGAGCCCATATGCTACTAGCTCCAGCATCCATAGGGCAGGAGTCTGACCGGGAAGGGAAGGATGTGTGCCAGCATCAGCAAAGGTGGGAGAGGCAGAAGTGAGGTGGCAATATGGCCAGAGGGATGAGGCTGTCTTTCTTGCAAGCTGGAGCCCGACGTCCCTGTTGACCCCCTTGCACACTTTGAGCCACACACCCCTTCTAGCTGTCCCAGAATTCCTGCCCCAGCCATTCTTCCCTTCTTCCCCATAGCACTGTGGTTAGACTTCAGGATGTTAGGGGGCCAAGAGAGTGAAGGTCCCAGAGCAGGAATGTCACTGTGGACAAAGCTGTGGACAATGGTGACATCCCTGCAGCATGCAGACCCACCGCGCCAGTGGGCACTGCAGCCCCAGTGGCCAATATCACTGCCCAGTGGCACAGCCTCTGCCTTGGGCTGGCCTGCAGGCCATGACCCTACAGCACATCTTCCATGGCCTGCTCACACAGCCTGTGTTCCCTGGCTCCTGGGGCAGCAAGCCTCCGGGAGGACCTCTGAAAAGGGCTGGGGGAGGTTTACTGGAGACAAACAGAAGCTCCAAGGACACACGCCCATTCTCTGCAGGAGGAAGAAGAGTGAGGGCATGTCTAGCCGTGATAAATAAACCAGGCTACATCCCCATTTCTGCACGCTGTCGCAGAAGCCCACAGGGTGATCCTTTGCCTTGTCCCCCTCGATCATTGTCACCAGGAACAACAACTGGCTCTTATCAGCAGAGACGTCTCTGAGAAGGAGCGACTTCAGGACACAGTGTCCTTCCCCAGTCCCTTGAACCCCCGAAACAATTTACAACGCTGTCACTCATACATATTCCTTCCTCATCTGCACAGTTTTTGCCTCTAAATTTAACATTTTGAATTCAAAATACATGACCTTTAGAGCTCTTACAAGGCCTTGATGATAAGCCATTTTATTGATATTCCAGTTCCCTTGTCAAAATACTTGCAAATTATAGGATAAATAGTGTTTGCTCTTATCCCTTTCTTTGGGAGATAACAGTTTGGTAACTTATGTTATCCAGATGCAAATGTATTGGTTAGCACTGGGGAAAGATGATCCTTTCCAAAATTAGCCTTTGACCCAGAGTGCCTTTCACAAACAAGTAATGATTTAAAAAATCCTCATCAGATAAGAGACGTTTGCAGTCCCAGCATTGACTTGCACGAATGTTAGAGGTGGTAAGGATAACAAAGCTACATCATCTATATTTCACAGCATTAAGGCCAGGGATGAAAAACCATGGAAAACTTCCTTAATGAAATGTCAAAGCCAACTAGCTTCACTACAGCTAATCTGCAAATCTTGATGACAGTGCAGATTACCCAGCCTGCTAAACTGGCAAGCGCCCAGGCAAGCTCATCTCTCAGGGATTACACCTCCGTTTAGTTTTGCCGTCCTCTGAATTGCTTGCAAGAGCCCTGGAGGAAACAAGTTTCAGCTCCTCTATGTCCTTCTCAGGGCTTTCAGTATGCTATCCAGCCTTAAAGCATCAAGTAACAACAGCACATATGCACACACACACAGAGACAGAGCCCCAAATATTGACATTACTGTGCAATAGGCCAGTCACCCACAGATAGTGGGTGGAAAGCTGCTGACAGATGCTGCAATGTAAACCTCCTAAGAACCTTCAGGTTTGGTGAAGAAATCCCCTGTTTCTCCATCTACGTTGCCTTGGTGCTTGGATCTGAATCATGCCTGAAATGAGAGATTATTTTTTTCTCACACTCGCTATCTATAGAAGTTCCTTTTTATAAGTCTCTGTTGTGCAGCTCCTGAATGTCAGGCCCAGCAAATCAAAACATTTTATTGTAATTTCATATTGTTTACTTTTGCGAGGCAGGATCTTGGCAGGGATGAGCGTTTCCTCCAGGGATGAGAAGGATGGGCCTGGGAGGAGGGGGGAAGGACAGAGGGATGGAAGGAAGCAGTTTAATGCAGACTTCCTCATTGTCTGATTTCATAGGGACCTCGGCCAAAATACAAAGGAAGAGATGGCTAAAAAGACCTTTGCTACAAATTTAGAGGCACTGGGTGTGAGGGTGCACCAAGGCCAGCCTGTGCAGAAAGGAACAACAGATTAGGGATATGGTAGAGCAGCAGGAAGATGCCAGCACCCCGTGCCAGCACCCTCTGGGTCCACTCTCTGTTTTCCTCTCAGTGTGGTCAGAGAGGGTCCTGGGGTACT
Organism: Florisuga fusca; assembly: GCA_038090715.1. Lineage (NCBI taxonomy): Eukaryota > Metazoa > Chordata > Aves > Apodiformes > Trochilidae > Florisuga > Florisuga fusca. Next base: position 11,007,782 of record JAAWXA010000004.1, on the reverse strand, counting down.
CTCTGGGTGGGTGCAGACTGAGGGGCTGTGACCAAGAAGTGGTGGGGAAGGTCATCCTCCCCCCAGCTGCTCCCACACACCCCTACAGAGACAGTGTGTGTGTCCATATGGGGATGCTCCTGCTTCCTTTCCCAGCCCTTCCTCCTCCCTTCACAGCCCCAAACGATGGGCATGTGAGGGGAATGGCACTGCCCAAATATTTCTTTCACAGTCAGGACCCTCTTGCTGTCCTCCCGTAAAAAGGCATGGCTCCTGCAACAATTTGTACTACGTGCACATTGCATCTACTGGGAAGGAGACCTCACCAGCCAGGAACACAGGAAAGCACCAGAGACCACACAGGCATCTGTTTTTCACTGTACAATACCAGGGAGAATTGACTCATGATTCAAATGTTTGGGCAATATTGAAGATGATGACAGCATTTAAGACCTCTAGGTTGGGGGGAACAAAGCATTTGTACTTTAACATCCACACTCACAACCCTCAGGTGCATGTGGTTTCACTTTGAAGCAGAGGGACCCTCCTTGCTGCTGCTGGAGCCATGGTCCTCCAAGGAGCTGGCAGGACACAGGCAATACCAGGACAGCAGTACGGAAAACAAGTATTTTATCAACTTCATTTTGCCTCCAACTGTCCACATCAGGGACCCAGCTTCCTTGGGCTGCTTCACACGAGATTAAGACTCGAGGCCAGGCGGGAGAAAGGAGCATGATAACTTGAAGCCATGACTTGCAGCCATGAGTTGCTTGGTCTCTGGGACTGCCTTGTAGCCACAGGCAGATGGGCAGAGGCAAGCCACACTCCCCCCAAACCTTGTCAGAGCCTGACTGCCAGCTCTTCTCTGGGCATAACAAATCTCCTTGTTCTTTAGCATCATCTCTCTCTTACTCGAGCTTTGTTTGGGTAGAGAAAGTGGTTCACAAAGACCTTTGCACAAACCCACCACAACTGCCTTGCTATGTGAAATGATTCACTGGTGTTTAAAAATCCCACGAACAGGAGCCCTCGACAACTTCATGACTGACTTCCCATGAAGGCACCAGAGCCGGCAATCGCTAATGCTCCCTCTGTCTGGCATCAACTCCCTGTGAATATCTCTCAGCAATAACAACTGATAGAAGAGCTCAGAGTCTACACATCATCCTCCTGCTTGTACATAAATTCCCTTTAAAAGGATTTAGGCATCCTCACACAGCTTCTTCCCAAGCGCTCAGGCTCTTAAAGCCAAGTCAGCCAGACAGAATGGTGCCACGCAACTACAAACAACACGGGACAATTTTTTATTACAATACATGGCACTATTATTTCTAAAAGCAGCGACAGTAATATGCAGCATGTAAAAATACACATTCATCATAGAGAGGTTAGATACTAATTCCCGCAGCTTAATTTTTTCTTAAGGGCACCAGCCCATTTTTCAATTAAGGTGGGATAATATTATTAATCATAAAAAACTGCTGATGTGTAAAATTGTTTCCTTTCTGAGAAAAGCATTAGCTGAGAAACATGGGACATGCAGCCTCTGAATTAGTCTAACTCCACTGCAGTATGGAAGCTGTATCATCCTTTTTGGTAAGCACCCACTCCCAACCTTGGCTGTGGGGAGAGGCACATCTCCCTGGGGAGCACGTAGAAGCAGACCTGGCTCCTCCAGGAGCAAGGCAGCTTGCCCCATATCTCTGCTGCACCAGGTGCAAGCTGGCAGCAAGGAGCCTATGGATATAGAGTCCCATAGAAGAGCAAACCATGTCCAAACCATGGCAAAACAGCCAGCATCACAAGGCAGCCCCACGCCAAGAGCATGGTTTAATGGTCTCTTTTGCCTGAGCATTTCCAAGACACCAGGTTTTTAGCACACCCTGAGGAAAAAGATGGGGCTATTGTCCCCAAGGGCTTCTTTGCCCTTCATCTACTGCTAAATGAGTTTGCCTAATTCCTGCCAAAATAACTGGGTGCTTGCCTTCAGACTGGGCCACCATAAGAGGCATGAAGGAAAGAGAAGCATTAAAAGAACAGACCAAAGTCTATAAAACAAAAGGTTAGGAATAATAAAAGCTCTCCTTGCCCTGTAGTAAGCAAGGGAGACACCTGAACTGTAGGTTAGCATACCCTGAGAAGATGCCGCAGAGATGCGGGCACGTGAGCATCCTCCAGAAGGAGGACAACTCCGTGCTGCAGTACTCCCTGGCACCTGGCTCCTCATCCTACCCAAACTGGGGACCTCTTGGATCACTCCCGGTGTGAGTGCCCATCTCTTCCCCAGGCAGACAGGAAAAGGTCTGGCACATGCCCTAGTCTTGCTCCCACAAGCAGCCAGCCCTGCCTGTCAGGAGCCATCTGCAAGACACAAGTGAAGCACCCAAGTGAGGAGTAGGGCTACCCTGGGGCCATGAGATGAGTCCCTGACAGGTTTGCTGGGGATGATGGAGTTGGAGAGAGGCAGCATGATCCCACAAGTGCCTGATGTGTACTTCAATGGCACAGCTCCAGACACAACTCCTTGTCTCCAGCCATGTGTCCAACCCTTCTTCCCATCTATGGGCACTTTTCCTCCCACACATTGCTAGCTCATATATACCCCGACTTCTGTTGAGATTTTGCAGTCCCCCTCCCACAGGACCTCCCACGAACAGCACATGGTAGTTATCTCCTTGCCAGCTCAACCTTTGTCCTTGACTTGGAAAACTCAGCATCCCCCTCAACCTGTGTGCCCACATAATTCATCTCCTCCCTCCCCAATTTCGCTTCTCCCCTGTTCTGGAAACCACATCCTCCCTATTTTTTTCCCCATAGAGACCATTCTCCTTCCAGCTGCAGAGTTCCCCTCCTGTTTTTTCCCCACATGATCCACTTCTTAACATTATTCCCAATTATCCCAATTAGCCTTGTGCCATTAATTTTCTGACATCACAGAAGACTTTCTTATCTGAAGCTGGTTTTATTTATATGTACATATATATAAAAGGCCATCTGCCATCATCTTACTAACTGCTGACCAAGAATAACCACTCTCAGTGGAAAGGCCAGACACTGAGACCACACTGGGGGATGCTTCACCCCGTGTTTTTTGCCTCTTGGCAAATACTACCAAGAGGAGCACTTCACTCTGAAGTCTGCAGAGGCAAATCAAATAAACAAAAATTGTGAGTTCCAGCCAAAAAAATCCTTTCTGAAAAGGGTCGCACCTATTCATATGACGAGTCTCATTAAGATCAATGAGAACTGGAAAAAGCTGCAGGACAGTTTGCATGAGTCTCCTTGCTGAGATGTCCAGCTGTATTTTTCCTTCTGAAAAGGAAAACTAACCCTGTACCATTGAAGCAACAACCATAGTGAGATTACTGGTCAGCAACACACTGGATACCACTTCCAACAGTGCCATGGTTAGTAACTACTCACTGACAGTAACAATTGAATTACCAGAGAGATATTTTCATATTATCTATACATACACACACACACACATATATAAAACCACCACTTTGTACAAATTCAAAGTATGTGAGGTTAAAGCTAATGGGCTAGCTTTGTTGAGCATCTGAAAAATCAAATTAACTGCAATCAAATTCATGGCACAACTCAGGGTTCATTTCATTACTATCAGAAAATTTAATCTCTGAAATAGTACAATATTAAGCTAAACCAATGACCCTTCTGTCGAAGTTCTTTCCTTTTTTTTCATTTTAAGGTGAGAAAAAGCTAGTGGGTCAAGGAAAGGTGGGGGTGGGGATTCCCAATGGATAGTACTAAAAGCTTGGCAAACATTCAATCAATTACTCTTATATAAGGGAAGGAAAAAATCCCCACCATCCTTTCAAACACATTCTAAGATACATTTTGCAGTATAAATTCTACCTCTTGCATCTGTTTCTATATCATACTTTTTCTGGCAAAGATTAAGTACATACACTCATGCACATATAGAGGCATATACATATTTACATTCAAAATACACATCCATTAGGAAGCTATTTAAATCTACCCATTGCTTCAATAACTAATCATCTTATCTCCACGCTGTACTGTACATGGGAGAGTCAGAAGTTCCTTGCATTAAATGCAGGCACTCTCCTTTTTTAAATGAATCTGCCTCTTTGGTTTATTTTACAATAAGCACTCTTTAACCTTGCTGCAAGACCTGGCTGTAGAATACTCACTGCAATTTCAGCCTCCTTTTTTATCCCTCCTCTTCAAGGTTGCTGGCTAGGTTTCTCTGCGGGAGTCAAGTGTGGTTCTAATAAGGCAGATGAGGCAGGGCTCCTCAACTGCTTTTGATAGAGGTGAGGTGGTCAGCTCTTTATCGACTTTCTGCAGTACTGCAGCTACGGACTGTACAGACAATCTTGCTTTATGAGCATGCATCAGGCAGGAAACAGGCCTGGAAATTTCCAGCCGGCAGTGTTTGGTGCACTATTCAAGAAGCTGCATGGTGTGCGTATAAAGGAAATGAAGGAGAGCCCTTTCTGTTGTTGTTGTTGTTGTTGTTGTTGTTCCTGTTGCTAACTCATCAGGCTGCAGTCGCCACACGTACCAAGGAATGCCTGCTCAGGAGCCATTTTAAAAATTAACATGTCTCAGCAAAAAGGAAGAAAACCAACATTGGTTATTTTGTGCACGTGAGAGAGTGCTGCGTATCAAAGATCCTTCAATAAACGCCTAAAAAAAAAAAAAAACCACATGGGAGGTAACTAGCTGCTAAATGATTTTACTATCCCTTTCTTATGTAAGCAGGCACAGCACACATACACACACGCACAGCTGCACTCATACACACACGTCCTCACGAGGGGATGTGGGGAAAAAGGAAGCAATCACAAGCTGGTATCATGTCCTATTAAGGTTTTATTGATACCAGCACCAAGCAACTGCATAACTAATTAATGGATGCTCACAAGCTACACACATCCTTCCAAGCAAGTGGCAATAAAACCAGGTAGCCTTCTTCACCCTCATGAACACATTACTTCAGCTATTTACCTGCCTCCTCGGGGTTTTTGACTCCTGCACACTCCCCTCCCCTCGCTGTACCACACCTACACTAGCAAGGTCTATTCCTCTGCTCTGCAACCAGGGAGAGGCACATTTGTGTGCCAGGTTTGTAAAGGCAGCCACCGTCCAAACTACAGGTTTGGAAAAGACTCCTCCCAAGATGTCTCTGCATACACAGATATAAAAAACCCCACTTAACGTCAGGCATCTCTTTCAGCTTCTTACTCCCTGCCCAAAGGGGATAATATCCTCCTGCCCCAGCGGAGCACACCGATGATGAGGGGATCACAGACAGCGGGAAGGTTCAGAGACTTTGGTGACAGCAGCCCTGCAAAATCTAGGAAAGACTTTCAGACACTATGAAAGCACCACATGCACGTACTCACAGCCGGGCAGTGCTGATGGAACAGTGACTATGGATGTAAACTCCAGCTCACACTCAGCTGCGGCAGCATCAGCTGCAGAACTGCTCTTGTCAAGAACAGACTGAGGAAGCCAGGTCCCACCTCCTGCTGCAGCACCTGAGTATCCCGAGCTGTATGGTATTTATCATGATGTCACTTGTTTCAGCTAATTGCAAAGCTCCTGGGGACTCTGAAAATAACGCTATACACACACAGGGCTTTAAAAATCTTACAGCTATAGTGTTACTATCAGAGCATATGCCCTTACTGCATATAAGATTTAACTGTATGTTCAAATTCTGCCAACTTTGGTGAGGCATAAGGATTTGCTTAGCTTATGTTACATGTTTAAATATCTTTTCTCAAGAAATAAGCTTTCTCACACAGGAACTTTATGAATACTAGCCATTTGTTTCACAGTTACCTGGACAGTGTGTCTTTTCCCTTACCAAGAGCAGCACTGGGCTACTACCACTGTTTTGCTAAACAAAAATGGAAGAGAAAGTAGAAATTGGGCAGGATGGATTTTTAGTTAGGACCCTGAAAAAACATGGACATTGATGGGCAAATGATATCTCTGCACACTCCAATGGTATCTGAGTTCTCCCAAATTTCTGCTCACTAGATAAACATCAGTGGACAGCTATAACACACTCCTTAAAGGGAGGTGAGGCAAGGACAGCATAAGACATAACACAGACCATTTCCATACTGCGTTCTGCATTTATATTTAAAATATAGCTACAGAGAACAGGTGTCCTGTGAAATGACAGATGTTAGACTCTCACCACACGCACACTGTTTTAATTCAGATGACCTTGCTGAATTAGGAAGGTAAATACAAGATAAATATCCACCTTCTCTTCTTGAATGCCTGCCTTCAGCAGACCTGCTTTTTTGCCATTGTTTGGCTGATCTGTATTGCCTCCTGATTCCCCCATCTGCAGTTCCCCCCAAGTGTGTTCTTATAGCAGTTTGGCTTGTTTTTCCAAATCAGATGCTGCTGATATTGTGAATCTCATGAATTTTATATGCTGATAGGAATTATTAACTGCTTCACTTTAACCCTCTGACTTGGCAGAAGCTGGAGAGTGGCCTGGATCCACTGCCAGTTAGTGCTCTGGGTCCACTCCCAGTAGGCAATACATGCTCAGGGCTTCTGGAAAGTCATAAGCAATGCATTGATTTCATCAAGATTACATGCAAGTGTCACTCTTTAAAACAGAACTTAAACAGTCAAATAATTAATGATTTCTTTAATTCTTTAGGTCTTTTTTCCCTCACATGTTTAAAACACTCCAAGAGAAGAAACAGACCGGCATTGTCTTTCGGCCTTTTGCTGGTGGCAAAACAGATAATTTCTATCATATTCTGCAGGGGTGCTGTCAAATGCTGTTCCAGGCTATGGGCCAAAACCTACCCCCAGTCCATGTGCTCAGTTCCCACTGGCATCAATAATATCTCCACCACGGACTGACAGTAGTAAATGGGCAGAGATGTGCTGGCTGCTCAAATAGCACAATCTATGTGCTGAATAATTCATTTTAAACTGTTGCACAGATGTCAAAATGTTATTGCTGATTTCTAGCCAGCAGAATGGGCGTTGCTTCTCCTGATACGAGTGTGTGACTGCCTGTAATGCCAGAGAAGATCTGGAGGATGTCTCAGCAAGACAGCAAGGCCCATACATGGTATGCCTGCAAACATATAATTAAAAGGGTCATTATAGCCCACCTTTCATTCTCCTTATTAGGATTTTCCTGTGGATACTCTCACCCATTGCCTCCATAATATTTCAGAAAAGCAGGTTAAAACATGGGAGTGAGCGTATAGTCTGAAACAATCACTTCAACCCTTTGGATTTTCTGTAAAGTCCCATAGAAAACTTCTAAGAAAAAACAAGGATCACAGCCAAAACTGCATAACAAAATAAACCCCCCCAAAACACCCAAAAGCTCCCCCCCCTTCTCTGTAAATGACAAAATGTAGATCTATCTTACAGAGTTTGTCAGCCTGGCCACGGCAAAAGCTCCATGGTAGAAGTCAAAGATCTTCCCCTCCTCCAAACCAAAGAAAGAGAAAAGGAGTTTTCCTGTGTTCACTCCTTCTCTAAACCTGGAGCAGACAATCTTTTCACTTGGGCTTTGCACTAAGATCATCCAGAACCTGGGTTAACCAGCCAGCCAGGTGGACTCCAGCTGCTGATGACCACCAGCCACCTCCAGGAGTGAAGTGGAACTCCCAGGTGCACGCAGCCTTAGGTGGCATCACCACGGATGGTGGCCAAGAGTGACAGGAGAGGTACAAGAAAAATAGGAAAGATCCAGGAAAGCATCAGGCTTTTAATTAAGACCAGAGACTGGGAATCTCTGACACAAACCCAAAAGAGTGAATGCTACCTGAGGAACCTCTCTACTAAAAAAAAAAAAAAAAAAAAAAAAAAAAAAAAAAAAGTCCTAGGCTTAATGAGGTCTAATTTGTTTTAAATCCATAGCTTTCTTTTTAATAATTAACAGTCCCCATTGCTCAGCGAAGCCATTCCTTACCCTTGACTACTTGCTATTAGGAATGAATTTACTGTGAAATACTGCTAAAAGGTGGAAAGCAAGTGACATAATTCAAGTTTTAATTAAAAATACATATATATATCACACAAAGCAAGAGCTGTAAAAGGAATCATAACTGAACAAGCAAAGGAAAAAAACCCCAACCCAATGCCTACTCTACCCAGTTACCTATTTTATTCTTTTTACGCTATTTGAATTCTTGTAATTGGTTTCTCTTACTGGATGCCCTGTGCCCAGAATGTGTGTCAGGTTTTCCTTATGTGATTCCAGAAACTAGGGAACACAACAGCATCACTATCGTGAACAGTACACACGCTTACACGTGAAGGTCCAGGAGCTACAATTAACACATTAAGAAATAATAACTGCCAAGGGAGCAACGGAAGATAAACAGCATGGAGCTGATGTAGCAAGAATTCTGCTTGTGAAAGGGCTGTCTCTTGGGTAACAAGCGAGGGAGAGAAATCGAAGCACCGTGCAGGGCTGCCCATTTAGCAAAGAAATCCCTAAAACCGGTTGAACAACTGTTTATACATTAATTTCTTGAAATTCAATTTCCTTAAAAGTATTGCTGGCTTTAAACTGGATTTCAAAGGAATCTGAAGGCTCGTGTTTACAAAGAAATAGTAACTGTACCCCATTTGAAAGTTTAAACTTGATATGGTTTTTGCTATTTAAATAATTGTCCTGAAGTACTGTGGGTTTGTTGTTTTCTTCTGTGTTTAATAGATGCCATAGACACATAGTTTTACAAATGTAAAATATATTAAATAAACAAACAAGGCCTTTATTTTCCTGCTGATATCTATTTTAATGCTTGCCTCTTTTTGCTTTCCTCTTTTTAAATGAAATTAAAAGAATGAGATTATTTTCAAAATTTTCCCAAGGATTTTTAATGAAAAAAGTTCTTTAGATTCCAGAATTATTTATTGAGAGCTCCCAGTCTGAAATGGTTTTGTTTGAGCAGTCCTGAAGAAGCTGCCTAACAAAAGCCTGCAAGAGCATGCCCACCAACAGGATATGTATCTTCACCACTGTAACCAACAGAAATCACAGACCACAATGGTACTTTTTGATACCAGTCTTGACTTCTGCTATTGCTATAAACTGGGCCAGCTGTTGGCCTTAATACTTCATTTTTCCACTGAGATTAGAAGTGGGAAGGAAATGATAGCACAGGTGAGGCTTATGAAATGCTTTGTCTCGCCTTTCTCCCACCTTGGGGCTGCACAGCCACAGAAAACCCAACAAAAATATTGCCATTATAAACGCTTTCTTACATTCACTTAAATCCCTCTGGGGGAAAAGGGAGGCAGAAGAGTCCCAGACATGAGGGTAGGATTAGCAGCTGTACTCAAACCCACTTTTCAGGTAGAGAAGGGTGAGTCCTTCTCAAGCTGGGGTGATGCCTGTAACCCATTTGGGTCCTACTTGGGGACTCTGGCCCAAGAGTCCCGTGACAGGCGTGATCCCCCATGCTGCCCCCAAGCATGGATCATCTGTCTACTAAGATATTTCAGCAAATCACATGGCACTTTGTAAAAACATAATTGTTTTTATTTTCCAATTTTCCATGTTTTGTGTAGAGTGCTGCTGTGTTCAAGTGAAGTGAATAAAAGCATAAACAGTAAGCACCATCTGGAGAACATTCTTCCAGCACGCTGAGAAATAGCAGCTGCCTGTGTGCTACCTGCTATAAATAAATGTCATTTTAAAAAGTCAAAAAAATTGTTTGCTCTTATTTGATGGAACTGCAGCCAGATAAAATTTTACTTAACCATGTCTTCGGGTACCTGCCATCTTCACACACAAAAATTTGAAACTGTAGATGTTTGCTTCTCAGACTGTTATCTTAGTATCAGTACAGATAACAGAATAACAACCCTACATGTTATCCTAATAACAGCATTTGAGGCTGCAACTTAAGACTAACACATGAACAAAACACTGAAAATCCAAATGCTTTCTCAACTGTACCAGGTTCACAATATGGAGATATCTCTCAGACTGCTAGCAAGAGAATGAGTAAAATTAAAATTATTCTTGCTCTAAAGTGACAGCGTATCAGTTTGGAAGGAAAAAAATTAAAAAACCAAAAAGAAAGTCTATAATTTCTTTTCATTGCAGCACAAAGCCACTCTGATCTCCCTCTTCACTGACAAAATACAGACCAAGCTGGCTGTGGGGTTGCAATGAGGCTCTGTGAAGGGTCGGCGTTTGCTGTGTTTGTTTAATCACTGCAATTAGAGCTATGCAAATAATGGAATTGTTTGCTATGGTGGCCAGGCTGGGGGAAAAAAAAAAAAGAAAAAAGAAATGTTTGGGTTAATCAATTTAAGAGCTATAAGAGCTACTTTTTCTTTTTTGGTAATAATAAAAAACCCAAACAAAACTGTTTTGTTTGTTCCACTCAGAGGGCAGCAAAACCTTGAAAGAATACATTCAGTTTGAAATGAAAAATTACATTTTCACAGTGGAACAAAGCATTTGAACATTTAACATTTGTGTGTGCTTTTTTTATTTTTAATGGCCAAACACTTCCAGAGCCCAGAAAAAGGATGTTTAGAAGACCTTATTGGGTTTTCTCAGGGAAGAGGGCAGGTTTGATCACTGCAGCTTTCTCCCTTGGTCAAGCATTCCCCTCCCCACTGTGGTGCTCTGCTTCTGGCAGCCCCCCAGCTCGGGGAGCCCAGAGGGGGAATCTTCCTGCTCTTCTCCAGGGCGTGGAGCTGGCAAGCTGCCTGCCAAAATGTGCCAAGGAGTTAGGGGTACAGGAATGACACCATTGCCTTTTCTTGGTTACTGGCAGCCCAGCTACACATCTAAGTAACCTCACTGATACTGGCTCAAAGCCTCACCATGCCACTTTGAACCTGCAGCTAATGAGGCTGGCGTTTAGCCCCTGGTTTGGGGAGGAGACGGTTCTGACTTCAGGAAAGCTAATGAAAAAGTTAAAAAGCTGCCAAGAATGAAAGGACTAAATCCACAGCCATTCAGTTGCAGAAGGAAAGTGTTGGCGAAGTCTCAGGGGAAAACCTGACCCCAGTACCCTGGGCATGGCAAGATGTGGGCTGCTGTCTCCATGGCAGCGCTGCCTCTGTCCCTGCAAAAGAGGGTTCCACTGTCTGCACTGAAATATTTTCCTTTCTCCATGCTTCAGGGAAACACTTCAGCTGGGTTTCAGGTGGGAGGGAGGTGCCCACACACCTCAAGTGGAAGGCTGAAGCTACTCAAGGACCTGAGGATCCGAGTACCTCCCTGACCCCCAAGCATCCAGGTTTGGATAAAGTGACCACCTTGAACCTTCCGCTGCCATAACAATTTTCAATTGTCTATTAAAATAGTGACCTAAAGTCAGAATGGCCCCTGGCATGGCAGAGTGTGACTTCCCAGGTCGGGTTGTGCTTCATGGTACAGCATGGGGCTGAGGCAGCCAGAAGCTCTGCCAGGAGGCAGCCCAAATCCTCACTGATGAACCATCACCCTCCAGCAGGAAGAAGGATGTGAAGAAATTTTAGGGGGGGTTCTTTATTTATTTATTTTTAAAATATTGAACAACATCATGATACGATGGAAGCGAATGTCTTGTGAAACAGCATCCACAGACAGGCTCTGGGTCCCTGAAAGGAGAAAGCAGCTGTGATTCCCAAGGCACTCGCCAGCCTAGCTCCCTATCATTATTTCAGGGCAAGAGTGGAAATGATGGACATAAATCAGACTGAGTCCATCCCTTGAGCTATGCTGCATTCTCCAAAACTCAAAGTTGTTGTGCACTGAGTGGCTCCTCTAAAGCCTTGCTTTCAGCTGGCCATTGTTCCCACTGGAAGCAAAAGCATCATTCCTGTCTTATTTTATTTTCTGTTCTCAAAAGGACTCAGCGTGCCAGGAACCGCATGAATAGGGATGAGGGTACAGTCCCTTCCCTGATGAAATCATCATCTCAAACCCAGCAAGGGCAGGAAATGATAACGTGGTTATGGTTCCCATTAGCCATATTTTCCTAATATAAATATTTTAGCTACTTTTATTTACGGAGTCAGCTCACACTAGTTAAATGAGTTACTTTGCAAAGGAAAGCTGTCTGAAAATTGACATTGGACTACTGATTTTGTTAGAACGATGATTTATCTACATGAATAAGATTTTCCTGGGCTATGTGTGCAGGGAAGGCAGGTGGTTGGAGCATGTCTGTCTGTCTGTCTGTCTGTGCACATACACATGAGTGCGTGCCAGTGTGTGTATGTGGGGGAGGGTTCTTTGTTTTGTTTTTGCCTTTGGTCAAATTCAAACAATGTGCAGTAACAAGAAGTAAATGTCATTTTCCTCCCATCCATCTTAATTTTGCATCCATTTTAAAGCTTACCTTTGACCTTTTAAAATGTTAATACACTTAAGCAGATACAAAAAACACAAAGCTCCTGGAAAAATTAATCATGGCCATATCATAATGCTAGTCTAAAAATGTAACATCAGTAGTTTTCCTCTTTAATTTTAAGGAACTTTTGTCTGATGCAGCAGCAGTTACTACACTATGATTATCTATTATTTCCTTTTCAAACAAATATCCATTTTAAATGCTATAGCAAAACCCTATCAGCACAACCACCACAACCTGCTATGAATTTCATTCACTGGGTAACTGCCTAGAACCACATAAAAGGTCCTGAAAAGAACCTTGAGAAGTCGCCTAACCCATCCCTTTGCCCCAGGCAGGACCGGCTATATCTAAACCATTCCTGACAGGAAACCTTATTTAGTCTTCCTTGAAGTAATAGCCTTAAATAAAACTGGGAAAAAAAACCCAAAAACCAAACCAAAAAACCCCCCCACAAATCAAAGTACATACTATAAATACACAAATAATTCATTTTTGTGTGCTGTGTATACAAATATGAAAATACAAAGAGACAACCCTGACCTAAATGATAACTCTCCCTCCTCTGACCACTTCATACCCTTTAACCAAAGAGCTGAAAACAGGAAATTCTAATAAAAACACCTCCTTCCTTTTAAAAAATAAAAGCTTGCTCACTTGAGGACCTCAGCAGTGGAACCTCTTCTCATGAAAAGCAATTTCAGAAGCACCAGGTTGCAAACTATTTGGGCCTTAATGCTTCAAAGCAAAGAGCTCTTCAGTTCCACTAGAGAGCAAACAGGAAGCAAGTGTTGACCAAGCTCTCCAGGAACCAAAGCAAATCTAAGATGTCTGCAGCCTGTTTGTGATCAATGACATCCACCTCTTCTTTTGACTCAACTGGTTGTTCAGGTGAGAGGCTGTTCCTCTCTGGGTTCCAGTAGGATGGGGACAGCACAGCTCTGCAGTTACACACTATGAACGTGGGGAACCATGGCACACAGCCATATGCTGCTCTCACGTTTTTCTCTTTAGCATCTGAGGGTATCCAGGGCTAGCCTCATCAATCTAATACCCCCTCTTTGAAGACTGAAAGCGTTGGTGACAGCCCAAATGTAGCCTAAAAGACAAGCGAGGGTTTCATGGCTAAACACATAGGGGGAGGACATACAGCTGAACATCCACACCCAAAAAATTACCCAAGGACCTAAACAGAAAACCCAAACAAAAGGCAGATGCATTCCCTCAGTGAGTGGGGAAATACAACTCCTTGCAATTCTTTCTTCTACCTACTGACATTACTTTGGTTCCAGCACAACTGGAGCTTGGCCAAGCAGTCTTCCACACACTGAGCAGCCCCTTAGGTAAAATGGGGGGGGGGAAATGTGAGATACCACATTCAGCACTGCCAGCCCTGAGAGACAACAACATCCTTGCATGTATTCTTCACGCGTAATGCGAAAAAGCTGTCATGAAGAACCCAGCTTTTTCCATCATGGGGGCCTTATGAATCCACCCTAACCATACATAGGTCCTTCTGTACCAAAACAGCATGAGGCACCTCCATCCAACCCCAGAGACTAGAGGTGAGCTAACAGCACCTTGTGGCTACAACAGCAAGGCTCTCTTCCGCTTTTCTTCTTCTGGGATATGCTTGTGCAAGTATATGAGCACGTGCCTGTGCATGTATACGTTTATTAATACCTACACATTATATGGTCTATCCAGCAGAGAGTATCCTGTGCCAAAGGAACCCTTTGCTGTCCCACCAGGAGACCCTCCATGGCTGAAGACCCATTCTTCCACTGATCTTCAGGGTGAGGCCCTCTGATCTGACTGGTCTCCCACGAGATTCATGGAAAACTCAACCCCAAGACCAGGCACCTTACATAGTGGGTCAAATGGGCTTGGTACCTGAAGTAACCATCTCTGAAGATGCCAAAGACAGCTGCTCTAGAGAGTAACACAGACAAAATTCTCCCAAACAAAGAACGAACCTTCTCATTTTTTTTCCCTGGGAAGTATACAAGAATTTTTGGAGAAAAAAGAAGTACAATAACACATATCTGTACAGACTTTCCTACTTTCTTCTGGCATCTTCTCAGCGTCCCACAGCCTAGAGAGCAAGGCTCAGCCACATCAGTAGTCCTCTTCCCCCATTTTTGGTGGGACAGACCCCCTGGCCAAGAGCTGCCTCTTGATCTCCAGCCCCATCACCAAAGCTGGAGCTGAGTGCATCTGTTATTCAGACAGCCCTTTCTGTTAGCTTTGCAGAGGCCTTGTGTGGATTAAGCTGTATAGCAAGTGATTCACCACCAACAACCACAAAGATGCATATCACACGCACACACAAAAATACTTTACATTATACTTATTTTTCCACATTGTCCATTCTTGTTGCCCTTCATCATCTAGTTCAATATTCCTCAGTATCTTTTTTTTAACCAAAGAACCACCTAATTATTTTTTAAACCAAGGGTCATTTTGTGCAGTATTGTCACATAAGCTGTCAAAGACAATCAAATTTAAAAATAAAAATAAACACACTGAATACACAGTTCTCACTTTGCCACTCCTGACCCTCTAGTTTGGGGTTTTTTGCTTACATGCAATAGAATGCATATGTGCTGTTGTTACACTGCTTGTGACTGGTTTATTCACCATCTTCTGATGCTCATGGACTATAAGTTGAGTAACACTCCTTTAGGTTAGCTGATTCACTATACACAGATGAATAACTGATGAGCTACAAAAAGTCACTATTGTCTGAGTCAGTCACCAAGTAACTTGGTCCTTCAACCAGGGAAAAAGTTTTATTCTCTGAAAGGTGGCAAGTAGCTCTGTAATGACTTCTATTATCTTTTCAATAAACTCATGAAAAATAGGACATTGCAGCTAAAAAAACACAGAAAGAGAAATTACCTGCTACTGTCATTAAGGATTCAGAGGCTGAAAAAGAACAGTTGGTGCAATGCAGCTGGAGAGTCTTTTTTGAGTAAACTGATTATTCTCTGGCCATTAACAAATTATCTTTTGATGGAATGCAAGACCTACACCCCCCAAATAACCTGGCTTTGCTGTGAGGAGCATGTTGTCTGCCAGGCAGGCGAGAGCCACTGTCCTCTTGTCCCTCTGGTAGCCACCAGACTTGTCCTACTTCTTTGCTTCCATGCCACAATAAAAAGAGAGTCAGTAATTAAAAGGCAGAAGCATACACAGATGTCAGAGGAGAGGTTGCTCTTTACAGCTAGCCTGACCAACTGAACTTGGAGCTACAGCCTAGGATGCCTGAGGGGGTTCTGGTCTCATGGAGACTCTTTGAGGTGTCACAGCAAACCTCCTTCACCTCTCTTGCCTATCAGAGCTCAGGCCCAGTGACTGGCTCCAAGATAACAAGGTAATAAGACATTCACAGATGTGGTCAGTCCTGGGACTTGTTCTGACATCTTTGTGCCCTGCCATGGGGGAGAAGGGGGAACTCAAACTCAAACCCAGCGTGCTCTTTAAGCCAACAGCCCCCACCTGCCTCCTGCTGTAGTGACTGCTCTCTAACCACCTTAAGGGTAGTCCAAGCAATACAGGGACCTGGAATCCAATAGGCTGAAGGACAATTTTTCCTGAGGAGGGTAACGGGGACAGGAGACTTGTTTCAGGCTCTTTGGGTAATTCCTGAGAACATTTAGCCCCACATCTGATTCTATGAAGTAGCATTTCTAAACTACTACATACCCTATTAACTAGCAAAAACAAAAGGGCAGTGGAAACTTGTCCAGTTCAGAGGGGTTCTATCACTTGCACTTGAAGTGTGGAGAGGTGGCTGCTGCAGGGGTCCCCCAGGATGACTGATCACCCCCAAGACTGGCAAAGTCCTACCAGTGCCATGCTCTAAACTCACCACCACACGTTACAAGTTAAACAATAGCGTGTATAAACCTGTTTGGGGAGAAAAAAGGGAAAACCAGGTCTAACAAGCAACATTAAATCACTCAGCAGAGCAGATCCTGCATGGAGTGGCCTATTTATGGAGCTGCTCGGTGCCATGGGAAGGATGGGCAATATTGCAAACCCAGGAATGGAAATTCCTGAGGAGAAACAAGACAGGTTTACAGTGATCATCTGCAGCCCAGGACCTCCAATACAGCCACCACCTTTTTGAAATCCTGAGTCTGATGGGACAAATTAGGCCTAGGGCTCTGAACAAAAAATGAGGAAAACTTTTTCCTTGTGAAGACAGTCTGTGAGACCCAAACAATGCTGAAAAGTGTTTTACTGTATTGGTATTCTGTAGATGCCATTTCTGGAGGCGTGACCCAGCGCAGCCTGATTTCAAAACAAAGCCATTCGTGGCTAGCACCACATATCCACATATCGCCAGCAGACTCCTTCCACTCAAAAATAAATAAATAATAAATAAATATAGCAAGTACCCCCATAAATCATTCATCCACCCCAGTCTCATAACGAGAATATTTGTCAGCTCCCATTTTGCTTTCCCTTCTCTGGCTGCCTGCTCTACAAAGCCACCATTTCAGCTGCCTATGCATACAGACCGGTGGGCACACTGCATCGCAACAGCTCCTGCATCTCCATCCTTCTTCCTGTAGAGAAGGTGGCCACCCCTCTCCCTCAAATCCTTGCTTACACCACCAGAGATTTTTAAATAGGATTTTTTAAAAGAATAAAAAACAATAATGAAAAAAAAAATTATATTTATCAATAGCTCTGGGGCACCCATCAGATGTACTCAGCTCCTGTAACAATCACGTGATTTATGTAGAAGTAATTGGGGTTAAACTATCTGCCACATCAAACTCTTCACATTTGGCCCCATCTTTAGGACCTAGAAACATCTGAAATAAATAAAGCCATGTGTCATTTAACAGGGTCTGGGCTTAATTAGGATCATTCTGGATTTTATGGGAGAAATCTTGTACTGCCAGCATTATGTGGCTAGCCCATCACTCGCAAGGTTATCTGGTGTTTTTTTCTTTTTCTTTTACTACCTACATCAAAATAGTTCTATTTCCACACAGCTTTTCTATTCCTCTTCTCTCTCTCTCTCTCTTTTTCTTTTTTTTTTTTTTTTTTTTTTTGAATGCCGTTGTTCCGCCGAGGGAGCTGCACCCTTCCACCTCCGTTCCCTCCTGACGTGCACACAGCTGGCTGCGCAGGAACGCCCGAGGTGCCATTTTCTATCCATTTTCCTGTGATGTTGTTGCAATCTACCCTCTAGCTACGATTTGTATTTCTAAATCACACCGGGCTGCTCTCGTGCCAGGGATTTTACAAACCTCAAGTGACAGACGGTCTCTGTCCTGAAGAGCTGGTGATACTCAGCCCATCTTCCCTGCCACCACTTCCCTGCTTTGGCACAGGCCAGACAACACGAGGGCGAGCACGCAGCCAAACACCACTCAGGAGATGCCAGGAGATTTGATTAGCAGCAGAGGATGACCAGATTAGAAGAGGGATAGGATTAGAGATCGATAAATCATTGATAAATCGTTGTGAGGCTGCTTCATCTGTATTATTTGCTACAGCATCAGTATTTGCATGTCAAACTGTATCCCCTCGATGCAGCTAGGTACAACCTATCATGGGCTCCAGGCTGCTGTGTGCAAGTCAACAGGGGAAGGGAAAGGGTTTGAGTTGGCATCTGAACTGCCAGCCTGGTACAGACAAGCACACTTGGCGGGTCACAGGCAAAGATGAGGAGTGAGGAGGCAGGGAAACATTAAATGGATTGCCCAGAGCTACACCGGCAATTCGTGGCAGAGGCAGAAACAGGAGCCAGATTTAAAAAAAAAACAAAACACAAAACCAAAAAAAACCCCTAGTTCCTTGCACAGGAGATGAGCCAGCCGCCTTTGTTACATGCGAATGCATTTTTTCCCTGTAATTCACACCGCTGCAGGCTCTGCACAGCAAACGCCAGCTTCCTGAAGTTGTAGTGTGTTCAGTGCAACCCGCTCATTGCACACATCATGCCTGACACGACTGGCTCCATCCTCCAGCCCGTGCTTGCAAAGCGATCCACGAGCCTCGCAAAAGCTTATCACTTGGATTTTTTTGTAAGAAGTCATCAGGACCCTGCAAAACCCATCACTGGGGTGATTCCCGGTCTGACCCGGATAGCTCTGGAGAAAGGAGTGCCTCCAGAATTTAATGTACACACGGAAACCAGGCATCACTCTTCAGTTAACTCGAGCAGTTATCCCCTCTTCAAATTTGGCTTCAATCATCTCTCAAGGTGAAAGAGATTTTAGTGTCCCCACGAGAGTCCCACTGGAGATTCTCACAGAAAAGCTACAAAATCCATCAGAGATACCAAGGACAAAATAGTGAGGGTGCATTAATTAAACAGGCTGCTTTAGCAGAGCTGAGGAGGAAAACAGGCAGGCTATAAGCAGCTTCCTGGACTAGTTACTGTAGTTACATCTGATTAACCAAGGCCACTGGCAGAGTTATAAAAAACGAAGGAAAAGCTTTTCAAAATTTATGTATAACAAATACAAAAAACCCCAATCCCAAACAAAACAAAAAAACAAAAAAGGGAAGCATGCCAATTTTTTATCCTATACTACTGTCATCTCAGTAGTGTATTTGTGAGGAAATCTTTACTTTAAATGTTAAGCCAATTTGCCAGCACTAAATGAAATGAAAGGTTACTTAGGAAAAATATTTCCTCATCAAGTTTAAATGGAAAATACCTGAAGAATTCATGGGCAACCAGATACTCTTTCCTCATTAACAATACAACCCCATTAGACAATAACTGCATTTTGAATAACTGCATTTTAAGCATTGTTTCTAAAAAATACTTCTTATTGAGAATGGCATGTGAGAAAACTGACATCAACAACAGCGACTAAATCAAAGCCAAACCAATCTCCTCCAAAAGCGGGGGGCTGGGGGGAGGGGGAAATGATAGAAGGAGAACAACTGCCCCGCCGCTCCCTCCCAGGGTGCCGGCACCCTGCAGCATCCCTCCCCCCGAGGGATGCAGAACTTCTTCGCCACGACGCTTGGTCGAAGCTGGCGGCGCGGGTGACCCACGCCCCGCTACAGCCCCTTCCAGAAAAAGCCGCGAAGGGGAATGCAGGTGACAGCTCGTCCTCCCGGCAGCCCTCGCCGAGGAGGCGGGTGACAGCGGGAAGAATTTCTGCCCCAACTTCAGAAGGACAAAACCACCTCCTCCTGGCTTGTGACCAGCTAGTAAAGAAACCCCAATTCATCCCATTACCGCCCATCTTGAAACCCATCCTACATTTATTTATTTATTTGTTTGTTTTTAATACCCGGGCGCTTTTAGCCGCTGTGACCCGCCGTGTTTTATTTCCCGGGGGGCAGTACCCACAAGCCGGGAGGGGTGGAGGGGCGATGCCTGGACGCGGCACGCACCCACGGGCGTGATTTTGGAGAAGTTCCGCAGGCAGAGGGAGGAGGGAGAAAGGTGGGGGAGGTGGTGGCTCGCTCTGCCCGTATGGTGACGGTCTCGCCCCGTCCGTCTCCCTGCCTGGGTCCTCCGCGCCTCCCTCCCCCCAAACCCACCGCCGCAGCCCCCCAGTGCCGGGACAACCCGCACAAAGCCGCCGCCGCCGCCGGGGTCTCGCTGCGCCCCTTCGGCGCCACCAGAAACAATAGTCACGGGCCGGAGAAAGGACAGCGGAACCGCTGCCGTTCTCCCCCCGGTACCGCAGAGCCCGGCCGCGACTGGGACGCAATCGNTATCCCACCCCCGAGCCCCCAACTCTTGGGGGCTTTTATGGAGGGCGGGGGGGCGTGGGAAGGGCATGCACCGGGAAGGGATACATGGGGTAGGAACCGTACCACCCGGGAAGATGGTGCAGCAGGCAGCGTCATCCTCGTTAATTAATCTCATAAAGTCCAGAACCGGGCCACGAAGATGATCAGGGGGACGGATCACCTCTGCTACGAAGGCAGGCTGAGAGGGTTGGAGATGCTCAGCCTGGAGAAGGCTCCCCTTATCCTACCTGAAGGGGGATACGAGCAGGCAGGGGATGGATTTTTCACAAGAGCATGTAGTGAAAGAATGAGAGGGAAGGGTTTTAAGATGGAAGAGGATAGGTTTAGCTTAGATACTAGGAAGAAATTCTTCACTGTGAGGGTGGTGAGACACTTGAACGGTTTGTCCAGGGAAGTCGTGGATGCCCCTTCCCTGCAAGTCTTCAAGGCCAGGTTGGATGGGGCTTTTAGCAACCTGGTCTAGTGGGATAATGGGAGGTGTTCCTGCTCCCATTGGGGAGGTTGGAGCTAGATGATCTTTAAGGCCCCTTCCAGACGAAACCATTCTGTGATTCTATGATCTGCTTTGCCCTCATTTTTCCATAAGATTCTGAGTATCCCAAGCCTCTTGATGACAGACTCTAAAATGGTTTTGTCAAGGGCAAAAGAGTTTTTCATTGAGGTTTCAAATCGCTGTGTCTCCAGCAGCTTATTGGAAGGTGCGGTGCATTAAACTAAATCCGTGGCTAGTATTACATAATATGTCCTCAAATGTACATAAAAGATGATTGTAATTCCATCTGGCTCTCTGTTGATATTAGCAAACCGCTCGAGATTTCCTCTTGTGGTTTAATGGGCGTTTCAAAACCTTTGGCTGGTGCTGGATCAAACAGATTATGATTTAAGAAAGGGTAAAGCACACACACTCATGAAATTGTGGGAATTAGTGAAAGAAGAAAAAAAAAACTTAGTAGGTCATCTGCCTAATCCATCTTCCGAAAGAGAGTAGGAATGTCCTCCATAGGATAATTTATGGGCATTTGTCTAGTTTTCTTTCAAATGCTCCAAATATGTGGCTTCCTCATTGCCCATAGGAATTTAGGTCAAGCTGCCTGAGAGTGAATTTTGGAGCATCACAGGATTTTACATCCACTACTCTTATTCCAAGTTTTGTTTTGTTTTTCCCCAAACAGCACAACTGTGCACTTTCTGTCAGTCATTTCTTTCTTGCGTATCAGCAAAAAAAGATCAACATGGAAATATTTTGGACATTGCTTTCTCCAGGTTGAAAGCCCAGGGACAAACACAGCTGGGAAAATGTCATCTTCCTTGGTGTGATCAAAATACTGAGCCAAATGTTAGGACTTGTTAGGAAAGCAAAGGAGGAGAAAACAGATTTTACACTGGTCTGCAAATCTGTGATGAAGCTGCATCCTGAATACTGCTGGAGCTCTGGTCGCACCATGATTTTGAGAGACCATGATTTAGAGTCACCATCCCTGGAGGTATTTGAAAGGTGTGAAGATATGGTGCTTAGGGACATTGTTTAGTCATGGGCATGGCAGTGCTGTGTTAATGGTTGGACTTGATGATTTTAGAGGTATTTTTCAAATGTAACAATTCTATGATTCCTTCTCAGAAAGGTCACTGTAGAGCTGGAAAAGGTTTGGAGGAGGCTGGCAGTGATATTCCATGATTTGAGAAGACTTTGCAGTAAGATACATTTGGCTTGGCAAGAGACACCTGAGGGAAGATGTGACAGAGGTTCTTTAACTCATGAGCAGCATGGAGAGAGGGAACAGGGACTGACAGCTCTGACTTCTAGCACAAGAAGAGGCCATTACATGAAAGTAGCAGGTGGGTGCTTCTCCTGACCGTAAGCAGATGATTCTCCATGCAAACACAATTGCGGATCCCCTTGATATCTGACTATCTCATGGTGGGCAGTTGATGTCATTTATGTCATTTTGTGGGGGAGAATGGATGAACCTACAGAAGAGAAATCCATGGAGGGCAGCCAAATCACAGCTGAGGCAGAAAAGCATCTCCACCACAAACGGTTCACTGCTAGGCTTGCTTTGTGCTTACAGCCTTCTCTCTGTGTCCTTTGATAGCCACCGTTTACCTGCCAGCAGTGAAAACACCTCCAAGTTTTAGTGTCTCATATGGGTTAATTTTGTGCTGCCCACAGCTTTCCTAATGCCTGCATTGCATAGAATCTTGTGCTAAATGGGACGAGCAGCTGTTGAGAAGGTACCGGGACAGTAAGGTGGAGTTGTCTTGTAAACAAACTGATAATGCTGACAGCAAAATGGGCAGCTTGGTATGATGGTCAGGAACACAAGGAGGAGGTGGTCACCCAAAATGTGCAATAGCAAAACTGTCTTTGAACAGTTGTGTTTGAGAACAGAAAAAGGTTCTCATTTGGAAGAATGGAGGAGTAAGTGTTTCAGCTGACTGTCAGCTATCACATGAGTACCTGGATTACATTACAATCTTTACATCAAGAACTGGAAAGGTTTTTGTCCAATGTATTCATTAAAGCATGTATGGATTGTGTGACATCACATATGGAATGGAATATGCACAGGTACGAAATCATAAGCCTGCTGTGTCATGCTTTCGAGAAAGGGTGGAGAGGATAATGTTGCTGATGACATCATAAACTTCTAATAGTGTAAACCTGTTATTCAAATTCAGTTCTTGAAGACGTCCACTCTTTCCAGTGCACAGATGCATGGCACATTGTGGAAGTTGTCAGCGTCAAAGCCCACTGGAAAAAACATCAGTATGCAGTGAGTCACTAAAGAGATGGTTGCAAACAAGTTTCTCTCACCCTTCTAAAATGTGACAGAAATAATCAAGTCTATCTGTGGCCTGGGGACAGTGACCTTAATTTAAAATCAATCAAAAATCCTTCTGTCAGTGGCAGCTGATTGCCCCGTTCACATCTCAGCCTGATGGTCTCCCATGCCTGCCATTGCAAATGCTTCTGCATAAGTGGGTAAGCATTGTGTTATCTTCTTGTCTCCTCTCTTCCTTCATATCTTGGAAGTTGAGATAGCACACCCTCAAGCACTTCTCTAGCTTATGACAGAGGAACTGTTCCTATATGCATGTGGTTAGCGGTTTTAAATGGGGAAGGGGAAGCCTTAGGTTAGACAGTAGGAAGGAATTCTCCACTGTGAGAGAGGTGAGACACTGTCAGGGGATTGCCCAAGGAAGCTGTGGCTGCCCCCTCCCTGGCAGTGTTCAAGGCCAGGCTGGATGGGGCTTTGAGCAACCTTGTCTGGTGGGAGGTGTCCCTGCCCATGCAGGGGGGTTGGAAGTAAAAGATCTTTAAGGTCCCTTCCAACCCAAACCATTCTGTGATTCCATGATTCTGTGATTCTCTGAGTAATTTATAAACCTGTGCAGGTATGCCTTAGCATGGCTGCTTTATTCATGCAGTTCCTCTGAATTTGCCTGTTCCATAGTATGTATCTTGACACAAAGCCCAGAGAAAAACTTGCTATGGTGAGGTGGTTTAAAATGGAGGAGTCACTCTACAGCAGGAATGGAAATGAAGGAGCCCAGGCTATGTATGTGAGTGACCTTAGTCAAAAGACTCACTGACATGATCTTTTATGGGACTGATTTCATTCACTGTTCTCACGCTGTTCATGCAGGAAAAAGTGTTCAGGTAGATCAGGATAGTCACCATTTGCCTGTCAGAGTCCCCCTCCTCCACCTGAATCCCAACATGAATTCAGGCATGAGATCATAGAATCATAGAATCACAGAATTGTCTGGGTTGGAAGGGACCTCAGAGATCATCAAGTCCAACCCTTGACCCACCGCTGCAGTTACCAGACCATGGCACTGAGTGCCACATCCAGTCTCTTTTTAAATGTCTCCAGGGACGGAGAATCCACTAATTCCCAGAGCAGCCCATTCCAATGCCTGATCACCCTCTCCATAAAGAAATTCTTTCTAATATCCAACCTAAACTTCCCCCGGCACAACTTGAGACCATGCCCTCTTGTCTTGTTGAAAGTCGTCTGGGAAAAGAGACCAACCCCCCCCTGGCTACACCCTCCTTTCAGGGAGTTGTAGAGAGCGATGAGGTCTCCCCTGAGCCTCCTCTTCTCCAGGCTGAACAGCCCCAGCTCCCTCAGCCTCTCCTCATAGGATCTGTGTGTCCCTTCAAGCTTTGTTGTAAAGCCATGTGGCTAAGGTAACTACATAGAGAGGATTTGCATGAACTTCGTGTACTGCCCGTGCTGGTAAGCATACCAATAGTCTGCTGCTTTTGCCTTTTGTGAAGCATGTAGACCAATCAGCAGCATCATCCATCTTGCCTCAGTACTTGGTCTCGCAGAAACACTTTGATCCCTTGACAATACTATACAGTAGCAAAATTAATGCTGCCAGGTGTGTTTATTAGCATAGAGATCCTGGATGCCTTTCAAGCTTTAAATTGTAATAACAAATTCTATATAAGCCTCCCTCCCCCCTACAAATGCAGGGTGAGGAGAACCAAAAGGCAGGCTCATGCACACTCTCTGTTGTGGACCTTTGGAGCACAGGAAGTGTGCTCGCTGCACCTAAAATGGGGGTTCTGAGCAGAAGCAAGGTTCATAGTGATAGAAATAATTTCCACTTTTTTCCTCTAATAATATATAGGCAATTGGAAGCCCGTGGCAAGTCTGAATTGAGTAGTAAGCAGTTTTAAAATTGTTTAAGGCATTATCTGTTATAAGGAAGTTTATAAAGCTCCGTCTCCATTATTCGAGTTTTCATGAGGTCATAATCCACTTGACCCTCGTGGTTTATTTCATCACTATTGTCCCTCAAAGGGATTATAACCTTTACCATTACCACTTGCTAAATATATCAAGAGGTCTTAGTGACATTATCATAAATCACCAAGCTCAGCTTTGTTGCTTGTAATTTGACCATAGTACCTACTGATTTTTGATGTAGTGATTGTCAGCCTGATCTCGTTGTATTTAAAAAAAATTATTTATTATTAAAGAGCACATTCTAACAGATGTGAATGTATTTTGTCTTTTTTTTTTTTTTTTTTTAATTTCAAAATTGCCTTTGTCTGAGGTCATCTGAAATTGAAATGCTGGCTTTTCAGGCAGCATTTCTGAGGTCAAACATGAAAAATATAAACTCAAGGGCATTGTAATTGAGCACAGTGACTTCAGGTGACACATTCTCACATTTATTTCTCATTTTACTGAAAAGTATAAACATTCATTACAAATCAGGCCATATTTTGATCCTGAAAGCAATTATTGAGAAGAACAAGGATATTACACGTAAGCCTGTGATAACATTACTATGTGGGTTTTTAAAAGGTTAAGCCATAGGGAAGCTGAGAAGTGAGAATTTTTGATAAAAGTAATACTTACAATTCTGTTGCTGTTTACATTTCAGTCTGTTTTCCAGCAGGGAAAAGTGTGTCCCATATCAGTCCCCTAGGAGATCTTAAAGAGAATTTGCCACATGATAGATATGCTGCTAAAGCCAGTTTGCAGTCACACTTAAAGATCAGCTAGGATCAGAAGTTGGCCTCAAAAGAATTTTGAAAAGACATAACTTTGTAAAAGAAGTAACTGGGATCCAGTCAAGATGTTTCTGTCTCCAAGAAGGCTTCACCAGTGCCCATTTACAATAGGGCTTGCTTGCTGGAACTGCTGGGATCCAAAACTGTGTGAGATCCTTCTTTGTAGCAGCACCTGTAAAATCAGTTTATATGCCCTGACCTGTTGGACAGGTCTGGGCATCCAGGAGCATTTCAGCTGATGTAAGGCAAAGCACTTTGAACAAAAAATTTCTCATCTGAACAAAACCTGGAAATCTGTCTTTGGGGAAGAGGAGGAGGAGTTACCTGGTTTTATTCTCCAGACCTTTTAGCTGGGGTGGAGAGAGGTATAGGGGTGCACATTAGCATCCCTCATCTCCCCAGCAGCCCACAAGCTTGCATGTCTATGGTGTATTAATTTACATAATGTCTATGATGTATTAATTTATATCTCAGCTAGTCACTCTTCAACCTATATGGTTAGCAGAGAGAAACAGGCACTTTTAGGATGTGATTCATTTGACCTTTCTTAGACATCTACTTTAGGAAGAGATAAATCCAGACCCCCCAAGTGTCTATGTTTCTCTGTTGACCACAAAAGGATCAGAGGGTGATTAGTTCAGAGGCAGGTGTCTATATTGCAGGCTGTCTACATGTAATTAAGTGAATCCCAAACTGATTTTTTGGTAATCTGTCTTCACAAAGGTTGTTGAAATGCTTTAAAAAAGATTTTTATTTCTATAGTGTGAGTATATAAGATAACATTTTTTCTTCTTCTTTTACAGTCCTTATTTTTGAGAAGCTTTATTTTAGCAGGGCCTGCATGTTGTGTCAGAGTTGATCATGCTGGTGCTCTGTTCAGAATTGTTTTCAGCTACTTACTGAGAAATTGGCAATTTTTGCACTATTTCACCCTCTGACTTTTGCCAAATACTTGTCTGATTTAATTTAAAGGTGGAGGAAGGAAATATTTTACACCAGGGAAATGAATACAGCATTAGGAACATCTCTTGTCACTGCTTATGAGTAGAAAGCAAAGTTGAACACCCCCCCCCACATTTTTGGTTTTATTTGATCACAGGGCAAGATTTTAAATACATTAGTAATGAAAAATCTATGTCAGTGAGAGCCACTGTGTTGCCATAAGTCCACTGGGCTCATGTACAGTTCATTTCAGGAAAGGCCCAAGGCTCAAATGTCTATGTCTGTATCCTTGTATTCCCAACAAGAAGTGAATAATGCATTAGTTTTGCTTCAAGCATCCCATTTTGAATATGCTTGAGACAGAATTATTAGCTTTCATGTAGTGTGGATTATTAACGGAGGTCATGCTCCGTGCCCATCTCGTGCTATCTCCAGAACTGCCTTGGTTTCACAGAAACAAAAAGTTTTCGTGAGGAGAATTCCTTGTTGGTTGTCACCATGGGGTTCCCCAAGATTTTCCTATTACATACAGGACCAGATCCAGTTGAAATTGGTGGAAATGTTCCTGTGAACACCATGGGTCTTTGGCTTATGT
Organism: Florisuga fusca; assembly: GCA_038090715.1. NCBI lineage: Eukaryota > Metazoa > Chordata > Aves > Apodiformes > Trochilidae > Florisuga > Florisuga fusca. The sequence continues at coordinate 10,980,625 of JAAWXA010000004.1, read as the reverse complement.
CCAAAATATTAACAAAGAAGGAGGAGGGAGACCTTTATATTATACTAACATGGGAGGACTCCTGCTCTCAGTCTTCATACTGTTCTGTGGAGACCAGCCCTGAGACCATCACCTGATGAGCTGTGCTAAGAACATCTGAAGCCATGTAATAAGGAATTACCCCCTTGAGCTGTCCTGCAGTTAGTTATGGTGAAGACAGTCTGAAAAGAGCCTTTCTCAAAGCCTTAAGTCTTCATAGGGGCCACCAGCACCTCGGTAATACTGATGGCCCTTGTCATCTGCTGAGCAGGAACTTGTTTGAGAAAGGAGTTGCACAGCTGAGTCCTGGGGTGAGACTGTGCTCTTGGTTGCTCTAAAGCTGTACTGCTCTCTCCGTCAGCAGCCGTGGGGGTCTAAAAAGAGGATTAGCTTGCAAAGATTTATAAAGAGAGCATTATTCAAGACACAGGGTATGATTTGCAAAGGAGTAGGCGTTTACACACACACATATGCACACGCACACACACATGCATGCATGCACACAGCCCTTATTTAAGTTTCCACAGCTACTCTTGGTGCCACACAGCCAGCTGTTAAATCTGAAAAAAACAATGAGCACACATCATACGCCCTCTGTATTACCATTTGAAAGGGACAGTTCCTTGGAAGGATGGGAATTTGACAGGATATGAATATGTCTGAGACTCTATTAGGCACTAATTCAGCAGGACTGGCTGAATGAGATGAAGAAGCAATGAGGAGGAGAGAATCTCTTCAAATTCGAGCTGATTGGTAATTTTGATGAAAGCCCTTTAGTCTCATTCAGTGCCTGTTAATTACTTCTGGAAATTAACATTTATTTTTCTCTTCAGGAAATGTTGTTCTCCTACCAATAGGGAAAGATTAATTAAATTCTTCCATGGATGAAGGTGAAAGGGGGGTCCTTGTGGTCAGTGCACATTTTGGCTGCGGAGGCAGGGACGGATATTGTGACAAATCCTCCTTCGAAAAGAGCGGACTAGCTCTTTCCTCTTGAGTTTTCAAATGGTGTGTCCTTGTCCTTCTGAAGTGCCAGTGGCCTGCCGGGTGCTATCTGTGGGGGAGCCTGAGTGTGGGAGAGCTGTGGAAGACGAGAGGGTAAGGACAGTGATGGCTATAGTTACATAGCTTGGAAATAAATTCGGGAAAGCCTCTGGCTCCACCTAAGGAGAAATAATTAACAAATTGGGACAAAGGTATCTTTGCTTAAATAGAGAGGAAACCTTCATATTTGCTTAAATAGAGAGGAACCCAGCTATAGAGAGTATCACAAAAGTTAACTGGTTAAAAAAACAATGATAACCTGAACCTCGCATTCATAAGCTTTTCATAAATACAACAGCTTCTCCTACTAGTTCTCATTGATTTGATGTTGGCTCAGCCTCAAAAGCTGCTTTTGTCGGCACTAATGATGGCTTTTCCACTGCTCAAGAGTTTATTCCCAATATCCACCATTATGCCATTCACTCCTGCTGGGCAGAAGGAAAAAAAGGAAAGAAAGGGAGAGCAGCGTCCCGGGGAAACTCCTGTATATGGCTGGTACAGGCATTTAAGTGATGGCTTATAGGTGGCAAACAAGTATCTGAGCGTAGTTGCTAAAAATCAGGCAACATCATAAAAGGAAAAGAACACACTGCCTCTTGATTTTTTTTTTTTTTCTTGAGAGGAAGTCCTTACATTAAGTCTTAATGATAGATTAAATAGATGGAAAGTCACTTGGAAGCCCAAAGGGGAGAGAGATTTCAAGCTGCCTCTTAGGCTCCCAGGGAGGAAATGAAGCAGCCAAGGAGAAGCTCAGTGTCAGGAAGGAGGCAGACAGGTCAAACAGACAGGCTTTCCAGAAGCAACCTATCTGAGAACAAACATGCAGAAGAGAAGCCAGCTGCAGACAATCAAAGCCAGGGGGGCTGCCAGCTCCAGAGCTTGCTCCTGGTTTGCAGTACAAGCTGAACTGCCCCGGAGGGGGGGATGCTCCTGTGCTCCTGTCTTCCATGCAGCACCCAAACAGCAAGCTGGCATCACTGAGAGGTCTTGCCAGGAGTGTGACAGCAGGACTGCGAGAAGGATGCCAGTCTGCACACCAGCCTTCCCATCTGCTAAAGTCCCCCCTGTACCCCTCACCCAGCCAGTCCCTGGCAGGGCTCATCTGGCTGCTCAACTGGGGACCTCAGAAAAGGGGGTCTTCAGAAAAACTAAGAAATTTGTGTTTGTTCTCAGGCTGCCACATTTTTCACGCATCTGCCAAGATCAGGCAGAAAAGGCAAATACAGCCCTCACTGACCTGATTTTCTTTGATCAGAGGGAATCCTTCATCCTGGAGTTTCAGCCAGCAGCAACATTGAAGGGTTGAAGGGTTGCACTTTGATGGCTCTTTTATGGGTGAGAGGCTGTTGCCCATTTTGGCTCTTCACTGTTCCCTATACGTGTGCAAGGGGAACTAATTGGCAGATACCATACAGGTCAGAGATTTTGCCTCTAGTCTCTTTGACAGTATGATTTGAGATGAGTACAGGAAAGCATAGTGACCCATCAGTGTTTGCTGTGTTTTGCATAAGCTATTATATAAGAAGTTTCTGCCAGATAATGGTTACATCTTTTCCTGCAATAAATTTGGAGATTAGTAATTCAGAATTGGTTCATCTGAAAACCATACTGGGGAAGAGCAATGGAAATTGTGAAGACAGGCAGCAAGCAAGCAAAAGTGACCCAAACAGAGAAGAGGGGATTGAAAAGACTAAGAAGTTCACATAGGACACATCTGTTCAGTGACCAATCTAGAATACCAAAGAAAAAGAAGAGATCTCTCTATGGGGTCTAACCAGCCTAGAGGCCCCAGACTCCTTCTTATAGCTTTAAAATAGTGTCACACATGGAACAAATACAACATTTCCAAAGAAAAACGTTGAAAGTCTCAGTGATGTTCTAACAAATTTTTCTATTTCTTTCCCAGCTATGTCTGCTTACCAAGTTGGACTCAATTTTATAAGCTACTTCTTCAGAACTGCAGTTTTTGAAAAATTCATTACTTGCCAAAAACATTCTCCCAGCTTTAATTAAAAACACAACAAAGACCAAAAAAACCCCCTACATGCTAACCCCCCGTACAAAAAAACCTAAAAAAATTCAACAAAACAAAAAATTACAAGAGAAAAAAAACAGACAAACAAACAAACAAACAAACAAATAAACGAAACAAAAAACCCCAACTTGAACCAAACCAAAACAACAAACCACCCCACAACCAAAATTCAGTGGACTGGAAAGAGTCCAGTAGGATTTGGTTCAGGCCTTGTAAAGAATCAAATAAATATTTTCTGCATGCTTTAGGAAAGTCCCCAGTTCTCCACAATCTCTACATAGAAGAAGGGAGCTAAACACATGGAGAAATACCTAGTTCAATTTTTTTCATCTTCAGTTTAGAAGACAAGCCATATTTCTTTCAGCCCCTGGTACTGAAATCAGGCTGTGATGATTATAGTCACAAAACCTTTTTTGTCTCATATGGTACACCAGTTTATGTGTCCCAAAGTACATTAAAAGGTAAGTAAATAACTCCATGAACAAAAGAAATGAATGCACATAAGTGAAACAGAGAATACTGAGGCTACCTGGGATAATTCTGTCTTATTTGGACCTGCTTTTAGCTTGTCTGCTCTCAACTAATCATATTATAGCAGCTAGGAACACAGAGGTGCTATGATAGCAGCTCTCATGGCAAATACAGTTTCCAGGCTGATGAAGCTAAAATGTTGTGTTTGAAGTCTAATGGCAAGCAAGGGAGAAAACACTTTTCAGACATGTTAGATGTCTGAGTAGATGCAGTATATCCCATTCCTAAAAAATATTGGCTTGAGCACTGCTGAGATAGAAATATATAGAGATACACATATACATGTACATATGACAGACTGAAAGATACCTAGTTACACACATTTTTATAAATGCTTGTCAATGCCAACTGTGAAGATATGGTTCAGAACTGAATCAGAGATGCACAGGCATGTGTTTTCATGTGTGCTTCTTGCTGCAACTTTCTTTTCACCGTTGAAGAGTTCATGGTATTATTTGCCTGCTACATTTGCAATATCACCTGTTCTTCTTAAAATAGCTGCCATGCCATCTTCCTGCAAAGCTCAGTGTTGTAAGACATTGGCCCTCCCCAGCCATTGGGATTTTTGTGACAGCTCACACAAGAGCAGCCAGTGCATGAGTAATATTCAGAGCTTGGCACCCCATGTCACTGTGATTCCATGAGATATTATTTTATGATGCAAACACACCCTGACCTCTATAGCATGCAATATATCAAACCTCTAATGTATGCAAAACCGATCCAAATAAGGGGGGAGGTAAATAAATTCGTTGTGATTTTAATGATATGCAATTTAAATGTCACTTTTGCTGAGCAATTAGGGTCTGAAGAGAGTGACCTTTGCACGGTGCCCAAATTGCCCTGAGGCATGGTACTTCTCCATGCATTTATTACCGCCTTATGTGAGGAAGTGTAGCCAGCATGATGTCAGTCCATCATTTGTGGTAGGGACCCCTTTGGCTGAGATACACAATAAAAGCATGGAAATGCTGTGTGAGAAGCAAGGGATATTACTTATTGAAACACACTGGCCCAGTTGAGCAGAGACAAATACATGGGCATCTAACAACTGCTTGCAGTAGAAATGTTTTGCTTGTAAGTATGGTGCTACCTGCTGCACTCTGCATTAAGGGGATCCAGTTGCCACCTGGAGTGATCACTTTTGCAGCTCCTCTTGCCCACTTTACCCAGCAGGTTGCAAAGGGATGGGCCTGCAACCCCAGTGCATGCTTTCTCTCCCAAAACACAGAAATGTGTGCTGAGGATCTCTGCCTGGAAAGCTGAGGAGAAAGGGGGCCAAGCCCCCAGGCCATAGCATGGCAATACTGCTCAGCCCCTTGCTCCTACAGTTTCCCAGGTGAGCACCATGGTCTGTAGCCAAGCCAGAGCAGATGGGCTATGCTGTCCACCCAGGCATGGAAACAGTCTTCACCTTACCATCCACACTGCTGGATTCTTCTTTGCGCCAAGTGGTTTACACAAGGTGCGGAACATCATTTATTCTCAGGTGCATCCATCCTCTGATTTAGGTTGAAGATATTTTACCTACTTAGTCAAACCAAGAAGAGAGGTTTTAACTAGTGAGATGTGATCCCCCCTGTCTCTCATTACCAGCTGCCTCAATTATGCAGCAGTTTCAAAGGCAACCTTTTAGGCAGAGAAGTGACTCCCATGACAAGCTGTCCCTCTGCTGTAGCTCTCATGGCAAAGGGGAGGTAAAACCACAGGCTGGTGGTTAGTTCATAAAAAGTGCTGTGCATCACCAGAAAGAGCTATGCTTTATAGAGAGCCTCTTTTCCCCTTTTCAATATTTTTCCTGCAATATTTGTAAAAGTTGGTGTTCAGAAAAGCTGACTCTGGTGAAGACTGCTGGAGTTTCCTGCTGGTCTAACAGCAGGTAGTAAGAGCTGCAAGAGGACAGAGAGCTCTGCTTCATCAAGGAAAACCCTCTCCAAGCTGGAAGACCAAGCCTAGCAAGGCAGATTCAGGCAGTCTCCATATCTAATCCATTCTTATTTTTATTGCCAGCGAGACTATCAAGCATTGGGCAGATGGCTAATATTTTCTTTCACTATCAGTCTCCATTGGACTCAGACCAATGATGTAAACATAAACAGCTCTGGCTCTCAGTCACCAGAGCACTCCTGCCATCAGCCCTCCCAGAGAGGTGTAATTTAAATAAACCAGGGAAGTGGGCATCAGTGAGTAAAACAAATCAATTTGCCCTACAAACTGGAGAAGTGATCTCTTGAACCAAGTACTCAATTTTGCAATTGCTAGCTCGCATCAGAAGGGATTCAGTTCTCTGTTTACTATGTGCCTGGTGTTCAGTGGCTTTGCAGGGTGGGAGTGGTGTTGGAGTATTTAGGACAGTGTGTGTTTTAAGCCGTCTGGCATGTTTGAGCCACATATGGAGCTCCTGCAATGCTGAAACATTGAATGACTGCAGCCCAAAGCTTGTGGTCTGCCCGAGTCTGGCTGCAGTTCCATAGTGTGCATCCATCTCTGGGGCTGATTCCAGTGGATCCATGGAAAATTCAAACAATTGATTAACAGCTTAATAGTGCTTTGTGCCACTTCTTTCCAATGTTCCCATATGTATGTTTTATTGCCACCAGTTCTGTGTTGTCCCTACATCCCCAGTCTTTGGTGAATTCAGCATGCTACCGTGGGGTTTGAAAGACCAGTGCAGACCAGGAAGGGGTACATGTATGAAAGTACCCAGCACTGCTTCCCCATGAGGAAGACTCACTGGGGTGGTTGATTGACACCCAGCTGACTATTAACCAGCAGTGAGCCCAGGTGGCCAAGAAGGCCAGCAGCATCCTGGCTTGTATCAGAAATAGTGTGGCCAGCAGTAGAGGGGAAGTGGTCGTGCCTCTGTACTTGGCACTGGTGAGGCCCCACCTGGGGTACTGTGTTCAGTTTTGGGCATCTCACTACAAAAGGGACATTGAGGTGTTGGATTGCATCCAAAGAAGGACAACAAAGCTGGCGAAGGGTCTAGAGCAAAAGTCTTATGAGAAGAAGTTGAGGGAACTTCCCTTCTTCCTACCTGGCTTCCCTCACGTCATGCTCCTCCATATCCTTGCAGCTGATCTTTCCTGAGCAGCAGCATCAACCAGTAGCAAGCTTGACCCTTCTCACTGTCCTTGCTACAGCAACACATATACCATTTGGTCCATAAGCCATCTGTCAAGAACCTCACTGGATTTTTTTCCACTGACAAGGTGGAAAAGAGGAGTATGACAGAATAGATAATGAATGTTTCAAATCCCAAATTGTACTTCCCAGGCTTAACTGTTTAAAATCTCACCTTCTAGAAAGTTGCCCATTTTAGAGAGGAAGGAATCCCATGGCATCGTCATTGCTAGCTGGGAGGGAGAATTATGTAGTATTAACAGAAGAAATAGTTCATCTAACCTCCAGCAGCATGTTCCATCTCATGGATATTCACAGTCTTACATATCATTGGAGATGTACTTCATTTTCATGTCTTCTAAAAGCATTTTTGCTTGTTTTTTCACAATGTCATCTGTGTCTGGTCTTTCCATTTGGGTTGGTTGGTTTGCCATACCAAATGTTAGTGCATAGGGGTGGAATGGTGATGGTATTATTCTGGCTCTTACTGCATCTGAAGTCAGTATGCGCCTGCTATAAACAGTGGCTGCAGATGGGGAGGCTGGGAGATGGGTGGGGAAAACATCTACAGATTCCTGGATCATGCATTAAAATTATGCTGAAATATTATCATGGATTAATTTAATGCTGCCATAGACTGACTATGTTTCAGTGACTGCTGAAAAGAGAAAGGAATAGTTCATAGGGCCTAAATGAACAGAGAAACTGCTTTTAAAAAAGCATGCAAACTATAGGGAGAGATATTAAATACTCTCATTTAAAATACTGAGTCTAGAAAGGGAGTCTAGTCTGGATGGAAGGATATGTTACGCATTTCTGCAAGGATACCCATATTTTACACTTAGAGCATTCCAAGGAACACCTGGAATTCAGCCTATGCTGCCTTTCCAAGGTAAAATAAATAGAAGAAATACAATTAAAACCAAGGTTGACTTGCATCTAGCCTTTGTGAGAGTTTGGTATTTGCTTAATTTTTTAATCAAAAATCTCTCAAAGTATAGGCTTTTTTTCAAACAAACAAAAAACCAAAAAGCCAGACAGAGAATCCTTCTTCCCCCCTCTGATGATTTTTCTCAACCACTCCTGCTTTCGTTGTGCTGCTGGAGTAGCTGGGAGACAGTTGGAGGTTATTTTTAGACTGGCTGGCTCTGTAAAGCTGACATTTGTAGGTTAGGCGTACCAGTTGCAGACTGCTTCTTCTTCTGCATCTTCTTTAAATGTTTCCCCTTCCAAACTGTCAGACATCCCCCTCCGCCTTCCCCAGTCTTCCCCCATACATATCAAAGTACTAAATCCACGCTGTGTCTTTCAACATTTCCAGTCGAGCAGAGTTAAAAGCATCATTTAAGAGGCACAGTCAGCTCGTGTCCTCTCTCTCTCCCACAGCTGGAAAAACCCAGGGCAATGTGGTGCCTCTGCACTTCAGATCTGCTCCTAATGGAGCACAACATGCTCAGCGTCTTCTTAAAGCGCACCAGAGAACCAACCAGGGGGCCATGCAGCTGGGTTGGAGTCACATACTAAAGGTCCCCATGAGGTCCACACCAACAGATCGTCTTCTCTGCTGCTGTCCTCCCTGAGAAAATGGAGAAAGAGGGGAATCTGGCTGCTGGCATGTTCCCCCCAGAGAAGAAGATGCCCAGGAGCACCATTCAATGTAGTCTGTGTTTCTAGAGATTGCCTTTTGATATCCTTGACCTCTGAAGGTGGGGAAACTGAAATACATCTAAAACTATAATTGCTGGTGTGTCCTGCCTCCAAAAAGTTACCCAAGCACAGGCATGCAGGCAGTCCTGATGGGTGCCACTGCAAAAGAGACAGAAACATCTGACACCCCATGGGCACCGGCCCGTGGGGGCTGGGGTGCAAATCCTTTCCTTGGGACAGATTTAGTTGCTGGCTCAGGGAGCTGGAGAAGCCCTGGTGTATAACAGGCCATGCACTGCAGTTATTCACTGCTCTTAAGCCTGAACACTTAGCAACATGGCGAATTTAAATCACTGAGCTTTCAACTCTGAACTCTCAGTTTGCTGAGTTTACGGAAACACAAAGACCTTCTAAGCCTGAGGAGGAGAGATGGATGGTAAAATCAGAATTCAACAGCAGATTAGATTATGAAACTGCCATTAACCTACTCTACATTATAATCTCAAATCCTTCTAGTATATTTGGCATGTAGCAGTACAAGCATTATTTTCCACTTTAAATTAAAGCTGAACAGAAATCCTTTTTCCAGTCAGCCTCTTTCTTTTCCTAGTACTTTTTGGGGACTAATTTTAAAATGAATATATTCATGCAAATTGCTGCATAAATAAATCCAGCCACATAATCTTTTAGAGCAAAATCCATTTTTTCCAGTGGAGACCACATGTGGGCCCCATGCCAGGTAAAATCTACTGTGCAGTCTAATGAAATCCATCCTCAACTACTCCATTAAGATAGTACTCTCCTGTCCCACTCAGTGCAGAACTTCTAGTGGGCTTTATGGGAACAGGGATGGCCACAGACCTCCAGAATGCTCATGCCAAGTTACCAGGACCATATCACCCTCTTCTGCCTTGATATTCCCATCATGGTCCATTTAGGACAGCCCCAGAAATCTCCTCCCAAAGAGCTGTGTGGTGGGGGAAGACCCCCACTGCTGGATTGGTACCTCCTTCTGTGCAATCCAGCTGCATGAAGTGGCTGGAAAACACTTGGCTGATCCTTTCCACCAGCATCACCCATATGTGGCACAGACCTGGATTGCTTTATCAAAAAAAAGTGCTATTCTCATCCAACCTAAGAGCGAATTTGGAGCACGACCAAAGCCAGGACATCTGAAAATAGGGCTGCTGGAAGGTTGGAACAGCTCAGGCAAGGACATGGTTGAAGTTTAAGTAGTCTTTGGAGGGTGTCATTGCTGAGTGGAGCAACCAAATAGAGGAACAGAAAACAAATAAAGCAAAACATAAAGCCCCACCAGATTCTTTTCTTAGCTCTGTATCTATTTCTGGAATGAGGTCAAATGAAAATGTTACTAGACTCTCTCCATTTTAATGAGATTTCCATAGTCCCAGCAATGTAGAGCTCTTGGTTGGCACTGGAGAGCACACTGTGAAGGAAGCAGTGCATCACCTAGATTTTGGTTCATGCTCATAGAGGCCCAAAGCTGTAGGTTTGCTGTTTTGGAAATATCCTGTCTCAGGAAGAAATGTGCCAAAATCCAGGAGCATCTCCTGCTCCTGTGGGCACCAGAGGGGAAGCCTGAGCCCAGTGGTGGGAGGTGTGCTGACTCTGCTCATTTCTCTAGCAGTATGCAGGATTGTGCCTGTGTTTAATGAATGTACACCTGTTATTTCATTTCCCAGAAGTGTTCATTGTGGTGCTTGAGACCCCATGAGGGCACAAAAACATCTTCTACATTACCTCCAGTTGCCCAGAACTAAACCTCCTGAAAATTCAGATCCCAAAAGCAGCTAAATGAAAATCAAAAGGATAAATTAAGAAGGAAGAAAATGTGTTAACCAGTTAATTAACTGATTGATGTTACTTTGTTGGTTCTCACCCCATGGTTAGCATCAGTTCAGCAAAATGTGCTTTCAAGAGAAATGATGATAATTAAATACATGACAGAGTAGCCTAGGTAATAATTAGCAAGGGATAAAGTGACCATGCACTGGGAATTTTTTTGTTAGGCCTGTAGCTGATTTGTATTTTTGTTTGTTTGCCCGAACCTTGGGCTATCTAAAAAGATCTTCACTAAATGTAATGTCCAGATCCCCCTGGCTTCAAAAGCAGCAGAAATCTGAGATACAACCAGCATTCATTTTCTATTATGCAAATACGACTTCACAGTGCGACACATCTGTAAAGCTTCATTGGGTTCCCCCCTAGCACAGTAAGCATCTGCAGCTTTAATGCCTTTTATATACTGGCTTTTATTAGATTAAAGATGATATTTATAGTAATTTTGGTAATGTCATTAGCTGTCACTGGAGTATCCTTCAATATTTTGTTTCCCCCATATGTTTTGCAGAAGGGATAATGAAATTTGACTGTCCTGCATCTTCGGTATAATAGCTTTGTTTGGGAGCAGGGTTACATGGGATGGGCAGCTACTCATCAAGAGAAAATGGTGAGGATCTGGTGAGCTCTGTCAGCTGTGTGTGAGTAGCCTGCCCTCTGGACCACCACTGTGCCCTTCCTTCTCCACCCCTCCAGAGACAAGTTCATCTTCCATGTAGATTGGCTGAAAATGCATTCCTTGTCCATGGGGTCAGGAGGGACAGATGGAAGGACAGACAGAGGGGGAGGGTAAGGCTTATGAAGAGTGACTACAGATCACCAGTATGTTTAGCAGAAAGAGGAAAATCCCAGGGAATATGATGACAAGCAATAAATACCTTCAGTTTAACAGTTTAAACAAAGGTGGGGAATTATTTATGGTAGGACAGAGAGTGTTGGCCAAAGGTCAAGGGAAGCAAAACTTAGTTTAGACTTCTGGGGGGGAGAAAGTGCCTGGTATGTAGCACAGTTGCCAAGACCAGAGGTCGATGCACATCTCTGTGGCAATGCAAGATGAGAAAGATCATGGGTTGGACTTATGGGGTGACAGCCCTAAGAGTGGGAGAGAGAAGCTGGGCATGCAACCAAGAGGTTTTCTCTTTCTGATCCCAAACCTTATCCTGCAGAGCACAGACACTTGCAACTCTACAAAAGAACTGCTGCCTGGCTCTGTGTAGTTAGTTGTGGAATTGAACACTCCAATTTTGGACTTGTTCTACTTTCATCTTCTAAAGACCCAAATACACCATTTTACTTAAAAGAATATGCACATCATTGGCATTTCTCGTGAGTGGTAAGCATACTGGAGTTAAATTATTACTGCAGAATTCAATGCATAAATATTTGCTACCCAGGAGGTGGGGAGTGGAGTATACATTCAAGTGACTTTGTTTAAGTAAAATAAGATCACTTGACATTGGAGTCATATTTCAGATTCATTTTGCAGAAAAAAAATAAATTATAATTTTATAACCCCACAAATATCTCCCAAGAGGATTTAGAGGGAAAAACAAAGAAAGAGAACATGGAAAAAGTATAGATAATTTGGAGCATTGATGTTAACAGCACATTCTCACGTTGTGTGAGCTGAATCACAGAATCATGGAATGGTAGGGGTTGGAAGGGACCTCCGGGAATCATCTGGTCCAACACCCCTGCTAAAGCAGATTCACCAAGAGCAGGTTGTACAGGATCATGTCTAGGCAGGTTTTGAACATCTCCGGAGAAGAGTCCACAAGCCTCTGAAGATCTGAGCCACTGTAACATGGCTGTACACAGGGAGCAGGTCCAGCTCTGGTGGGTAGGACTCTGGTGAAGTGAGGGAGGGAGATCCTGCCAGCTTCTAGAACATCCTAGTGCCAGGCACCAGGAGCAGAGGGGGTATATGTGGCCTTCCCAGGTGGGGTCTAGAGATGATGGACGTCAGACTGACGTCCATCTGAACATGGATCCCTGAACCTTCCTAGGGTGTTGCTGCCGTCATCAGTTTAGCACCAAAAAAAAAAAAAGACTCATTATTGTTAGGCACCTGCTGTGCTCCATGGCTTAAGGCAAGATTTGCCCTTGACATAAACTGATGAAATCACTGCTGGTTTCCATGGGCATGGCACCAGCACGTCACAAAATGGTATCAACCACATTTGTGGATACGGCCCTTGAGTTCAGCTGGGTGCTGCTCTGATCTCAATCCTCTGGTTATAGTAACCTTGTTTTGGTCCTTTCTACCCAAGGAAGAGAAGCTTGCCAGGTGACAGTAACATAGGTACTTCAAGACAATTGACTTTCTCTAGCTTTATACTAGCTTAGGCTGAGAGCAAATGATCATCTGATCAGTCTAATCACAGCTAGTGAGTCCTTTCAAGCAGCAGTTCCCTTGGGAACAGCATATATTTTGCAATCAAACTCTATTTCAGCACTAGATCTTTATACAAAGGTAAATAAGGCATCCAGCCCCATTAATTTTTCCAAATGCATTTTGCATTTATGAAAATGTCATTTGAAAATGCAAAATTGAAATCTTGCTTGGAAAATGTCAAATGTAGTTATTTACTGAAAATTACTCTTTCTTTCAAAAGTCTAGTTCAAAAGATATGCAAAACATGCTTACGTATTTTCATACCTACTCATATACATGTGAAATATGTTCATATCAGTATACTTGAAGATGTAGTCATGTTTTGTGTATAGCTCTTACATTAGCTTTGTGAATACTTTCATTTATCTCCAAAGTTAATTTGTAGGAACTAAAGCAATCCATATATTTATCTCAACTGCGTGTGTACATCTACAGTTTGCTGCTGGCTTTTATTCTTTTAAACAAACCAGTCACTTTCTACTCCTCCTGTTATTCATTTATATGACAGAAGCACTGGTCCCAGGCTCATCCAGGTCTGGTTTGCCCTAGTTCAGAAGTTCATTTCCCTGGTTTCCATACTCCTGTCCCAGGCAAGCTCCTTCCCTCAGCCAGCTCAGCCAGGGTGCTGTGGGGCATTCAGGTCAGGACCTGCCTCACACACCCCAGAGATGCACCCACATCTGACCAGCCCGTGGCTACCCTAGGTCCTCCTGCATCCCACCACACAGGGATGCAACAAAGTCCTCACACTGAATGTTAGGGGTTGAAAGGAGAAATGCTGATTGTTTTCAGATCCTTCAGTTCTCCATCCTGATTAACATCTCATATGGAAGAAGTTTATGTAAAGCTGATGTTTGCAGGCTCTGCAATATGCAGTATCATTCTACACCAAACAATTCTTGTCAACACCTATAGTCTGTTTCTTTGTTGGACTCTTGGTGAAAATTGTTGGAGCTCATGTTTTAATGTTTCCTCTTCCATTATTTATAATATACTGAGTTACAAGTGACAACTAACCAAAACATAGCTATACTTCTTGGTAGATATTTTAATTTTCTGTATACTTTGAGCATGACGTTTGCTCTTTTTAAAGCACAGGATGCTTAGCTTAGCAATCTCAAAATGTAATTGAAACATAAAATAGGAACATTTTATAGCTGTCCTCCAGATGTCCTGTAGATTTCCTCTAAAAAAAAAAGAAGTTGTAATCTGTTTTCGACATCCTCACGGCTCTCAGTAATGTTCACCCTTTTAAGGTGCAAGAATGTACTGCCTGCTGAAGGTAGGTATTTTTGGTGAAAATATGGGCATGATCCTTTTAACTTTTTCTGTTACAGATGACAGAGGCTACAAGCTGCTTTCCTGGCCATGCGAGACATTGCCAGCCAGCATCAGCTTTGTCTGCTATCAGTCACCTTCAGCTTCTCACCCCTCACCATGTTCCTAGTTGGATCATGCCACTGGCTGATTTATGACCATCCCCTTCAGCAATGAAACTCCACATCTCTCCACACCATTGGAGAGCCTGCAGTGGATGAGGAATACCCATACTGATCCCTCTGAGAGAGCCCTGTCCCCTGCCATCAACTCTCATCTCCTTTTGAGATGGAACTGTGCCTCCTTCCCAGCCCTTCCAGCAGTGGGGCAGACTCACCAGAGGGCCCCACTTTCAGGGTTACCCTTTATATAGGATAAAACTGAGACAGAATCTGTTGCTCACCCCAGCACGGGGGCTGCTGCTCCCACCCCAACCCATGTGCCACAGAAGAAGCCAAGGGCTTCAGCTCCATTCCCACAGGGTAGAAGTTGACAATTACAGCCTGTGAATCATAACAAGAAAAGCAGCCATGGCCAACCTCAGCTCCAGACTGTGCATGCTCCCATCACCTCACGTATTATCCCCACCACAGCTGCTCAGGAACCGATATTCTGCCCCTCAGAAATTTGTGGTGCAGGGGGAGGGAGCAGCTCTGAGCCCTAGAAGGGAAGTGCCACGTCCTGCAGCATCCCAGAAAATTCAGTGCTCCTCCAAAATAAATTGCAGAGCTGCCAAAACATAGTGTTTGGTGTGTTTATTTTCCTTTTTGTTTCCACTTGCGCACCAAAGTATGTTTGTGCATGAAAAAAGCAACACTAAAAACAGCAAAATGACCTCAGCTGAGATTGAGTTGAGATGGGAGGTTACAATATTTACTCTTCTGCCAACACTGATATCAACATTACCCCACAAAATATTTAGTTGAAACTGTGTTTTGCCAGAGAACTATTTTGTCTAAGGGGCATTTTATATGATTTTTTTTCCCCAAGCTGTTGGTTTAATTTTGCTTTGTTTCTGAGTCATGAAGAGCATGTGTGTGTTTGGGATTGTGATAATTTTGGGATAAGCTTGTCGTATGTCTGTGATGCTGGGCAACAGCAGATGAGCAACTCAGTTTGCACCTCATGGTCTACACTTGATGCTGCTGTGACAGGACCAACAGGATGTTCCTTGTGCCTCAACTTGTAGCTTGTGAGCTCAGTTTTGGAATGTCACCTCCAAATCCTCCACCCTGCAAAAGCTCAGGGGAGCTGCAGGCTTCCCTGGTAATCTCCTGATCATCCAAAACCACACTCTGGGGCAGGGCTTGAAACAGGCCAGCTGGACCTGTGCAGGCTTTGTGTAATTCTGGATCTAACCTCTTTGCTGGGGCATCATCATCTGCAAAAAGAGGAATAACAGCACACTTCAGAGGGGAGGTAGGGTAAGGATTAACTGTGATGCTGCTCTGAAGCACTATATACAAGCCAAATATTATAATCATCCTAAATGTGAGGCCAGAATAATGCATGTATTTTTGCATCCCCAGAATCCTATTTGATTTCACCCATTTTAATTAACAAACTTAATTTTGTATTATTGGGGAAAAAAAGAAAAAAAAAAAACCAGAGCCCGTGTGTGCTTTATTACAAATTATTGTTATCAGCTGCCCTGCAGGACTCCAGTCGTCACTAAATATGAACAATAGTTAAATTACAGGGGTCAGAGAATGAGCACAATCAAAATGCAAACACTTTTCTTTGACGTGTGATGGGTAGGGGGGAAAAAAAAAAAAAAGAGGAAGAATCCTTGGAACCTCCTCGGAGCCACTAGGACTGCAGAGAAGCGTACCAAGTAAACTGTAAAACTGATTACTGGGCTCAAAAAGGCTAACATGCAATTTGTGTTCTTTTTATGTAGATTAAATGCGTTCACTGCAGCTCATAGAGCTTACATACTCAGCAGGGATTCAGGGGGCTGGGTATCAGTCAACCACAGCCAGCCACTAAACCACAGGGCAAAATCTGCTATTGTACATTAGAATAGTCACTTAATCTATCTTAATGGGTGAAAAACCCATGGGAAAAATGTATATTTAAATCAGAAAGTTATTTGTAATGCTTAAGGAAGGCTGTAAATATTTTTTTATGATAACACTATAAAACGTTGTTTTTCTCTTCAACAGCTTTACATTTAGCTCTTGAAAATGCAGGTGCCCACCAGCTCAGGTCTGTTGGTGAGGAGGGAACCCAAAGGCATGAGCCACTCACCACAGGTCTGTGCCTGAAATAAAGCAAGGAGGAATCAAGCAGCATTTCCCTTGACCAGCCCAAGGAAATGCTGCCTGATGGGCTTCTGCTGAGTGCATGAAATGTGCTCAGTATGAAAAGCTGTAGACACAGCTACCAACATTTGGGTGCTGGCAACAACTGTAGAGCCACCTTTCAGAAAATTACCCTGATAAATGTAATTTGTTATTTTTATTTTTTGGCAGGGCCTATTGCAAGGCCTTTTCCCCATCTGCAGCAGAGCAGAGGAAGCCCAGCCTTCTGCCTGCCTTCTTTCCAGGACTAAAGGTTATTGGACTCTGAGAAGCATTTACTTGACCTAATCTTCTGCTTGAAAAGTCCGCTATTTATTTCACATGCATCTGGGCTCTCTTCAACCTCTTCTAGCTTAGATTGTCCTGACAGAAGATTTTCTCCCCACCATTACATGTATCCTATTTAGAGCTAATTGGAACTGTCTGCCATCATGTCTCAGAAATACTTTGCCATAATTAATGCAGGATTTTTACACCTGTGCTGGAAGTGGCCAGAACACTGGCATTCCCACATATGGATCCCAAAATGGTGCCATAGGCAAAGACCCCAACCTCTGCCCACAGCACACATGGATACAGAGGGAGAGGGGAGATGCTCTATCAGCCACCCACTAGCATTATTTTGGAAAAGACTTGGTGAACAAAAACATCTCCCGAAGCCTTCAACATCCATTTCACCTCAATTAGATGTATGAGGATGGGGTTTTCATCACCCATCTTCTCTGCTTGCTCATCAGCTCTACTTTAATGCTGCTGCAGGCCCTTTTTGGGCAGAAAACTGCCTTTTGGGCAAACTCATGATCCAGAAGTGCAATCTAGCAGAGATACTCTGGGACTGGGGAGACACCTTGGGAACCAGAGCTAATTACATGTGCATGCTGGTAATCAAACATTTGTCATAGTCTCCAAAAACTGTATTCCCATTGTCAGGAATGGGCATCCTGCTTGGGATGCAGTGCTTGACCATGCAGGAAAACTGGGGGACTTTGAAAGACAGAATAAGACAATACAAATGAAATACAATCATACTGAACAACAGGTCTTGTTCTCAGGGATGGAACCAGCACTGCTGGCATCAGCTGGAGGCTCTGGTGTCAGAAATTACATACACATAGGGCAGAAAAGCCTAGAAAGGTTCTTTAGGCACAAGTTGGCCACACATTGCTGGTATGAAGTGCTAATGCTGTTCCAAGAGGGGGGAGGAAAGATGTTTCCAGCTGATCTGAGAAAGTAAGCAACACTGCTGTCCTGTGCATAGGTAAGACATCATCCAGGTGATGCTGTATACCTATGGGGAATTTTTTTTTAGCTCTGGGCTAATTTCTGCATGATTTCTCCACTTAAATCCGTATGTCTCAGATAGGAGCACACAGCACAAAAATCTGTTTTTTCCACTCAGTGTGGAGCTCTCCCCATCCCACATGCACTCTTCAAGGCATCTTGAGGTGGAATGGTGGGACTGGGGACTGAAGCACTGAAGCACCCATGGCCATGGGCACGGTATGGTCAAGGGGAATCTTCATGTGGATTTCCAAACTTCTTCCCTGTGGTTCAGGTATCTGACACCAGTAAATTGGTGCACAGGTCAGTGTTTTTGGGCACATCAGATCAGCCAAGACGGGTCAACATCAAAGGTAGATGCCTGCACAGGACATATATATTTAGCACTGCTGCAAGCAGAGAGGTTGTCTTCTGGTAGCAAAGGCAAACACTGCCTGCAGCTTTGGCACCTCACCAGACAGGACAGTGGGAAGGAAATGGGGTCTGGCTTGCTCTGTTGGGAGGTGTGGAGGACTGAGTCCCCTTCATGCTCTGCAGCCAAGAAAGCACCATACTCCTGCCACTTCCTGATGATTTACATGGCAGCAGATCAGGGGAACAAATTTCACTTGGATGAGTTACGTGCTCACAGATCATGAAGTGCATTTCACAAGGTAATACATTTTTTTGCTTCCTCAGCAATCCCTCTGGCGAGTCTTCCCAAAAGCAGGATGTTCAAGGTACCTCCTGGTGCTGCTGGTTGGCCTGATCTTCACTTGCTGTGCCTCTGCACTTCTGATTCTCTTCCAGGACACACAGATATGACCAAGATCATCAGTCATGGGAGGATTTTTCTTCTCTCTAACAGAGGACTAATTTGCCATGAGCTTTTCTGCTTAGGCTGGCTTAATTCTGGAGTTTCTTCAGGAGAAATAAAAACTCAGAGCTGCCATGCTCCATGTTTTCTGTGGCAGTCTGTTGCCCATGTGCAACTGTTGCCACGTGAAAAGCAGGTTTTCATTTCAATAAATACACATTACCTGTAGATTGCATGCCAGGGACTACGTTTCTTTCATTCAGACTTCCCTGTTTTCAATATAATCTCCGAGTCTTTTTCACTTGTTGGTCTTAACCTTCCACAAACAATGAGCAGACCATGAACAACTCAGAAGTCTGATTTCCTCCCTGCTTCCATAAGGTCACTGGATCACATACATTGCATATCAACTGCATCTGCTCTGCCACTTAATTTTGTTCAATGGCTGTATCTCACATGGAGGTAAAGTATGAACATCTGCTTCAGTACAAGAACTTGAAGACCAGTCAAAGTCATTATACTTTAACCTCAGAAACCTGTAAAGTCTGCATCTTCCATTCTACTGGGAAATAGGCATTACTGTAGGCTATGTTTAATAACATGCTGCTAAACCCATTGCTGCACACCAAGGAGTTGTGAAAAATATTCTGGAATTCTCAGACTACAATAACTTTGCTCCCCATGATGTTGAAGACGGGAAAGATCTGAAATTCATAAAAGCCTAGGTGGCTTTCAAAAACTCATCCATTTTGCAGGAGGTACTGTGTTTTTAAGTCTTTTTTTTGAAAAATAATAAAACTGACCTTTCTATTACACCTTTCAAGTATTAAATGTATTTTAAGTGAGGGATTTTCTTCCACATATGAAATTTGTCTTTCAGACATCACTATGTTTGATATCATAACTGGAAGATGAAATTATAAAAGAACCTAAACTACACAGTTTGAGATATTCTGGCTAATGTCTCTATTTTAAAAGCCAATATATATAGTGGTATTTACAACTCTTGCCTGGAAAGTGGCTTATCATAATTTTCTTGTATTAAAGATGCTGAAGTAAATCTTACCCCTTCTCCAAGGACACAGAAGTCCCCTGTGATAAGGAAATCACATGGCTCCAGTCTTATTTTGTCTGTACCAGTGAGGACAACTCCAAATACCCAACTTGTTATGCTGCCACAGGCCTCACAGGGCTCTGGGCTCCTGCTCAGCAGACTCTGAGCAGCTCATCAACTTCTCTGTTGAATTACACTCTATCCCTCATGTGCAGCATAGCCAGAAATAATTGACAACATCTGATGTCCGTGGTCACTAGTACAGGGTGACTTAAGATGCAACAGGTTCATGCAATGCATGATTCACGTTATAGCTCACTGCTGGTTCTTGGAGTTAGCAGTGGTACATGCTTAAATGCTAGATATTTATATATGTTGCTACAAATTCACTTGCTACCTAATTCTTCGTGGTTGTTACTAAATGGTACATCATGGCCTCTGAGACTTTCTCATCCTGAGAGCAGTGGACTCTAATGTGGGAGGTGAAAGAGACTTAGCTCTTAGCAAGAGAATAAAAAAGCACAAAATTTAATAAATTTGGCTTCATCCAAGTAAATTACACTAGCTGTGCTACATTAATATAATTAAAAGGTGTATACACTAGATGATGGTGATCCTGCATAGATCAAATATATTAGGGAAAAATGAGCAAATGTGGATTTTGAAATTTTAAAAAATACTGTGATAGCTTCTGTATCCTTTTGCTGGTAAAGGATACAAAAGAACTTGTCACCAACCCAGTTATCCATGCCCACAGAAAACCATAAAACCCCTCTGAAATGAGCCAAAAGTGTTTTTTCAAAAACAAAGGTCCCTCATACTCAAAAGTCCTTTCTGGGAGCTCTTCCAGATCTAAATAGAGTGTCACTAGGAAACAGGAAAGCTCTCTTTCCAAGTGCCATGGCCCTTTCATTTCTCTCTCTGAAAGATTAAATTTGAACATTGCACGGTCTGATTCTCTGCTTTCCCATCTTGTGCCACACTTGTGGTGAGAGGCTGCCACGTCCAAACAGCAGGACTTTGCTCCCCCTTTGCATTGCTCTGTATGGCTGCAGGATGAAAGCCTTAGGGTCACAGTGATGTTACATATAAAGAAACTGCAAAGCATTCCAAGACTACACGTTGCTCATCTTATTCCCTTGCCAGGCTGTGTGGTGTGGAAATCCTTGTGTCTGGAAGAAGGAAAAAAACCCTCTAGCAGTGGCTAGGTCGTTTATGGGTTGTTTTGTTTTGTTTTGTTTAATGATAGTGGGATTTCTGGGTTAGTTTTCTGGTTTTAAATGGTGGCTTTTCAGAGGAATGTTAAGCTAAATCCTGAAAGATGGGATAGAAGTCAGAGTGCAGGGGAAGCTGGGGGTGCAATACAAATTCATTTAGCACATTGCTCTGCAATTTATCATGTAGGTCTCACCTCCACAGATGTGGTGTGTGCTGCATTTTTAGGGACGGGGATTAGAAACAGTGGGAAAATGGCTTCCCTGTTCCACATACTGACGAGACAGTTGTATGAACCAGAATTTATTGGCCAGCATACAGTATTTCTGTCAGAGATACCTACAAGTCTTTCAACCTTTATATTTTCACTGAAGCAGGGATAAGCAGCAGGACTTGTGCCTACCTCAGAACGACATCTGAAATGGGCTTGCTTCTGTGCTCTGATTTTGGCTTGTCCATGAAGCACCCAGCATTGTGCAAATAATGATCAAAGCACAAAGCGGTGTTTTTGATCAGCAAAGCTGGATATTTAACTGTTTGAATGCTGAGAGCTTCCTGCAAGTGGTGAAGGTTCACAGCATGCTGGCACTGGCAATGTGCAGCCAGCAAGGTCACTTGTTCTGGCTCCACCACTTCAGTGACAGAGGAATACAGTATGGAAATTTCCAGCTGCCTCCCTTTTGGTGACTCCAAGCAGAGGGCCTGATAGCTATGGCTCTGTGCTGGGCATCCTCCAGGTGAGATGTAAAAAGGACATGCAAAGGACATGCCCCTTGCCTTGATATCTGCATGTTAGCAGAGTGCAAAGGCTGGGTAAAACCAGCTTAGAGATGGGTTAGGAAAGTGGGGGAGCAATAAAAGGAAGAGGGTTTGCAGAAAACCAGAAGTCACAGCTCATATTTGCTTAACCAGCCCCAGATGGGAGAGATTTGGAGGTATCGTGGCTGAGGAATGTTTTCAAGAGAAATGTACGGAAAAGGGAAGGATGGATCCTTCATGAAATCTGAAGGATTTTCCCATGCACAGGGGGCTGTCTGTAAGTGGCTGAGGGGAAACAGGCACACCAGGAGAAAAAGGCAGGCTGAAGATAGAAGGAACAAGCTTCAAAAGCTGAGAAATCTTGGAGACAAAAGTCCATGCTTTCACATGAGGAATAGACACACACTCTGGTCCTGGCAGCATCATCAAGAAAGAGTGATAGCTGGCAAGCAGGTGGTCATTGAGGCAGAACCTTCACCTTCTTCCCACCTTCTTCCTTAAATCTGTGTTTTTGATAGAAAATTGAAAAATTAAAAAAATTCCTGCTCTCTCATTTGTAAAGATTTGTTAAGATGCTGGCTCAGAATCAGAGGTTTTTATCAAGAAAACTTTGTCCCACTTAACTTGGTTTCATTTTCATTCCAATGTTATCAGTTCCTTCACTGACAATTCAGAACAAGTTGCCTTTAGAATATTGTCCATTTTATGGATTACTGAATGTCCTTTGGCTTGTGGTATTGTGCTTAAATCTGTCTGTGGCTATACTTATTACAATTCCTTTTTTTCAGCTTATTTGAACTCTGAAAGAGGGAAGGTCAACTGGTGCAACTTCATAAAATCCCAGTGCGAATGTAGAGACTGTCAGGAAATTTCATATGTTTAGGATTTCTGACATTGCAAAAAGAAATATTGATTGTCCTTTTCCCGTTTGCCTGGAGCAAGTGAGTGAAGAAACATCTGAAGCAAGAATTTATTGTGTCTTTACTGATTTGCTGAAGCATTTATGAATATAGCCCAAAGTCTCCTGACATTAGTCGCTTGATATGTTATCACACTATTTCATAGAGAAACTCGAAGAGCAAACTTACCTTTCTTTTCAAAGTCATAAACACTGGACAGCCCCATGCATGGCAAAACAGTACCAGGTGGTTTAATAATTTCTTTGACCCCTTTCTGACCCACACTTTCCTGGTCTCTTACATCCATGGGACACATGTGGACACCTGCCCTTACTGAGGGATGCTCTGCTCCAAAGCAATGGATATATGTAAGTGGGTGAGGAGTTGGGGGTGGAGTGAGTGCACCTTCTGTGTGACCTGAGAAGGACACAAGTGGCAGTACTCACAGGAAGTTGAAAGTATATCCCAAGTTTCACTCTGAAGCTATATTAATCATCAGTGAAACGGAGGTTGCAAATCAGTATCTGCAGCCAACAAGGCAAAGGAGGAAATTCCTTTAGTTATACTGAGAAGAGCATGATTAGAGGAGATGAAAGGCGTAGAGGTGCAGGGTGAGGGACAGGAGGACACTCATTTCTGTCACATCTGGGGTCAATCCAACTGTGATATGGTAGCATCATGCCTGCCTGTCAGCCTCGCTTCCGCACAGCTTTAATTAAATAAGACAGTTAAGTAATTGTGGTATTTAAGTTTTCAAATTTGGGAAAGGTGATTCTTGAGCCTTGAGGCTATAAAGTACTGATTGTGTCCTGCAATGAGCCTCCATAAAACTCACAGTGCAGGATCAAGCCTGTTGTGTGCTAAGGTCAAACACGTGTTGGGCGTGATGCTGCTGTCTTCATCCTTGCAGTGACATTCATATGTGATGCTGGCATGGAAATGGAAATTAAAATATACATAGTCATTCCTTATTAATGAAGCACTTTAACTAATTCATGCTACAGAGGAGTCAAGGAATTCAGCACTAACATCAGAACTGGCATCTTAAAATCCAGAAGCCCCTTATAATGCTAAAGATACCTGTTCAAAATTTTAATCACCTCATTCAGAGCACAGTCAGGTTCGAGATGGCAGAACTGAAAGTGCAGTGATCAATGTCAGGCTGATTCAGGAATGTGTATATGCCCATACTGAACTGGTGCAAATCAGCAGGAAAAGTACAAAGCAAAGGTTAAGCTGGCCCATGGGATGTAAATGTTTTGTACTTGTTCACACTGAAAAAGTGTTGGGAGAGCCCAGAATGAAACCTAGATCCATGTCTGAACTTTAGCAGGGAAGCCTTCCCTCTACATAGTATATATAGGTTTGAAATCCAAGCTTGTGGTTACTCATAATGTGTAACTATTTAAATCTACATACCTAAGTAGCTTGTAGCAAAGAGTAACATAAGAACCAGTGGAGAAGTCCTTTGAACTAAATCTTAAAGTCCTGGGAAAATCCCCAAAAGACGGAAATGGGAAGTAAGAAGCAAAAGAGTAGAAGACCTAAAAGCAAGTACTGGTCCTGTATTTTAGACAGTCAAGGGAATGATGCAGGAGACACAGCACCAGTTATCTTGGCATTCATCCCAGACATAGTCTAGGCAAAGGCAGATAGGGGATGCAATGCATAAAAAATGGAAAGATGAGAGTATAAGTGATGCCAATCAATATCACTTTGAGGAAAACAGGCATTGTCAGGTCTACTTGATGGCATGCTTTTAATGAGATCACAGCTATGTAGGATACAAAAGATGGTATTTTCATAAAGTGCCTACATTTTTCTGCTTTTGCAATAAAAAAGAACTAAACAAAACAGTGCAGTTCCATTGAAAGAATGACTACCTATTGAAATTAGAGACTGAAAAAAGTCTGAATGAGAATCCTGCACAGAGCAGTTGGGGTCTGATGGGAACCTATTCTTGATCTAATTCTTTTTAATGTAATTTTTATATCTTGGAAAGGAAGGCCTGCATCTCTGGTGATGATGGCTGATATAAAACATATTATTTCATATAGAAGTAGGTGCAATTACAAATTTAGAAATAAATGAAGCAGATCAGGAGTGTAAGATGGGGGGCTGTATTCTAGAAATCAGTGACCCTATAATGGGCCTGGAAGTAATTTGAGATAAACTACTGACTACGTTTCTTTCAGTGTAATTATTTAGTCAGAGGAACAAGCAGGTTTCAAGAGCATCTGAGTAGTAGTAATAGAGAAATGTTATCATCCCTGCATACAATGAAATTATCTTTCTGTGAGAGCATTACTGTAACACTGAATCCAGTTCTGGTGTCCATATCTCAGCAGGGATCCGGAAGAGTTGGAAAGCTCCAGGAAGTGCAGACCAGTGTACACAAAAGAAGTTTAAGCAGACTGGGTATGAGCCTCTACGTCCTGTTCAAGAAGCTTTTTCTGATGGCAGTGATCTCCTTAAGATGATCGAAAAGGACAAGAAGCTCCAGCACTTTGTCTGTGTTAGGGTACTGGATGGGCCTGAAAACAGTAGGAGGAAAGTAAGGGGGATAAATGCTTTTTTCTCTGAAGTTATCTTAGAATGAATATGGAGGTGGTTGTGTAAACTCCAGGTAACTCTGAAATAAGCATTTCCCACGATGGAGCCAAAAAACTTGGAAACATTAAAAAAGAGGCAAGTTCTGCCCCTCCACCCACCCTTCTACCCACCAACACTTAGGCATTCAAAGTAAAAGCCACTCTTTAAAATGGTGATGGAGATTGATGGACACATTTCCATGACTCTCAGCATACAAGCCATGCTGCCATGAAAGAAATTCACCACAAAGTGTAGAACTTGTGCTACACGCAATATTTTCACTCGGCTTATTATATGCTGATGTAATACCAATACCCACGGGGATGTACAAAACGTGCTTTGGACCTGAAGAAATGTGCTCCAAAATTTCTCATGATACAGCCCAGAAAATGTTGCTAGCATGGCTTTAATGGGATCCATACCAGCAGGGCTCATTCATACCATAAGTGGTTTGCAGGGCGGCTTCTCAAATGACTAGTTAGTTGCTTCTTACAAAATAAAAATACTTGGTTCTACAAGTTATTGTCTTATACAAATGCAAGAGAAGAATGGGCAAGAAATACACTGCAGAAAGTAACAGCAAACAGACGTCGTGCCACGTGAGACATGCAGCTCATTTCAAATACCCTGGTCCTAAAGTGTGTCAGTTTTTCCTAAAAAGTATTTTGGTGTACAAAAGATGAAGCACAAACCTTTGGGTTTTTTGAAAAAAAAAAAAAAAATCCCCTAAAAATTCTTGACGACAGTTTGGGCTCCTCACTCAGCAGCTGTGGCCATGGGAAAGGGGACACAACAGACTCTCTGTAGTGAAACAGCCAAACAGCCCCAGCAAAAGCAGCAGCAGCCCCCAAGCCCTGCCAGGGGCTGGTGTCCCATGCACATGTGAACTGATGGGTTACACTGTGCAGGCAGGAATTTCCCTCTGATGCTAATAAAGTAGCGAAATAGTGATTCCTCCAGGTTAATTTCTGTGTGATTAAAAAGCTGTAGAAACATCTAACACCAGAGAGGACAGAGGGCAACAAATATGGTTTCAACCAAAGAGAATCTCCACACAACGAGTATCATCAAACTGGAGGTGACAGCTTCTGTATTTTAAAAACAACTGGTTTTGTTGTTTGTTTTTTTTTTTTCTTTGCATATGTATTGTATCAGATGATAGTAAAATAAAGGTGTAAGCAAGCCTGCATTGTCTTATTGTCCATAAATAAATACACAATAAGTTCTAAGTAGGGCTGGATTCATAAAGCAACACTCTGCTAATCTGTATTCGGGTCTCAAGCGTATTATCTGTAATTTACAACCAATTTAAATGGCATTAACAGTCTTCCCCTTATGGGAATTTAAATTTGCATCCTACCATTGAATTAAACACTGATTGCATATTTTCTATAGGGGATGTAATGCTCTTTGAAGCTTGTTTTGAATTATAAAGCATCTATTCATGCACATGGTGCAATGTGTTTCTTTGTCCCGAATGTAATTGAAGTAAAATGTGAGTTAAAGGGATTTTTTCTCTAGCCATAGGTTTGTTGATTACCATCTATTTTCATCTATTCAAGGTTTTAAAAAGGAAAAGAAAAATACAGTAATCTCTTCCTGCATTTGGAACCTCATTTACCACTCAGAGCTTTCCTGAGAGTGTCTGGGATGAACAATCAGGAGGTCAAGTTTCAGCCCATTTTTGGAGGAGGAGAAGAGAAGAAAGGAACAAAACAGTCTCTCACTCTTCTGAGAAATAATGAAAAAAAAAAACAAAACAATGTCGAAAAATGAATACCTCAAAGAAAAAGCAGAGGGAAGCAGACAACACCACATCTATCCTCTAGATCTTTGCTGCTGGTCAGGTAGCTGTTGTGCAGACTGTTAAGCACAGTCATAGCGAGCCAGGGAGCCTTGGTGAGGATCACTTCAAAGTTAAGGAAGCAAAGAGGGTGAAATAACATTGTTGACCTTTTTTTGTTTGATTTGTATGGGAGGAATAACTAAAACAAATAATAAGCATGACTTACTCCTTCAGGGATGTGAGAAGCAAGCACAATGCCACAAACAAGCTCCTCCTGCCACAGCAGCCCTGCTGGGAAAGGCATCCTGGGAGCATCCTCCCAGGGGTGGGTGGGCAGCTGCAGCAGGAGCAGTGCAAATGTCCCCCAGTGTGGCCATCCCTGACACCTTCTCTTGTGGCATCTCGCATGGTGCCTGTGCACCTGGCCAGCCCTGGGGCAGCCAGGAACTCTGCGAAGCTCTGCTCACTGAGCCTGCTCTGTCCACTCAACAAAGCATCCAGAGAAATAAAATTCTCCACTAATTCTCCTATACCAGGGCACAGCTGCAACTGCAGTAGGGAAAATCCTCTCCCGCAGATTTTAAAACATTGGGTTTTTTTCTTTTCCCCTAAAGGTGATGTTCATTTTCAGATGCAGGCAGGTCTGCATCTAACAAAGCTGTAGCAAATGTTAATAGCTCTGGTATTCGTGATCCTGGCATTCATCCAGAAGTGACAGAGAAGACAAAACATAGTTGATATAGTTGGCATTTGTGCAGCGATATAAATAATGGTTTAGAGTGATGGGTTTTATTTTTGAGCATTGTGTGTTTTCTACATTCTTAAAAAAGCAGGGGCTGCTTCTGCTGAAACCCCAGCTTTCCTTCAATTCTTGGGATTTTTGGAAGGCTTTAAAAAAACCAGAAACTACTAGAAACCAGGACTTCAGGATGATTTGTGTCTTTTTCCTTCTTAAAAGGTGATTTTATAGGTCCTTGAGGAAGAAACACTGCTTAAAAACTGCCAGCTCCATTTTAGGAAGAAGCAAAGAGGCCTGTGGACCATGGCCTTGATCCCATTATGATGAAATGTCAGACAACAACGGTAACCGAATCTCTAGATTTAAAATGTTGTGCAAGATTTCTTTACAGGGTGTCTTAAATTACTGCAGTTAATATTGTATTGGTGCTATAAAACCTAGCACTGCCAAGTCTGCTATTGCATGTGTAACAAACATCAAAGACCTCCGAAGCTGCTCTTCCTGGACATAGAGAGGGAGCATAGAGATAGCAAGGAACATAAATACTCTTTTTTTTTTTCTTTCCAAACCAGTTCTATCATATCATGTGCACACAAGAGATGGTGAATGGTCCCTGGACACCTTGAGGGTAATTGCCAATGTTGTACAATTTGCCTCAAATGAACAGCTCAGGAATGATAAATGCTCTTTCATAATCAGCTGGGTACTGCTGGTAGGTAGTGCGGGTAGGATTCCTCAGATCCTGATCCTCTGCCAAAATGCCATCCCCTCCTCTTATATCATCAGGGGCAGGGGGGAAGGAGGTCTATTAGAGGCAGGCAGATACCCATCTGCAGGCTGGAGCCCCAAGGGCACCTTGCATTAATGCTGTGCCCTTGTTATCTACTCTGATAGCATGACACAGAGAGACAGAGCAAAGAACGATGCCGACGGGAAGGCCCCCTGGTTGGCAAGCCGACATGGTTCTGAAGAATGCCTTGGCAATTCCTGGCAAAAAACCAACCTTAAAGTGAATTAGGGTGTTGTGACTTCTAACCCCAGCTCTGGGAGAGCATGGGTGATGCTGGTTGCTCTCATAGAGCTGTTCAGCCTAATTAGAGCCCACAGCCAAAAGCCCCTCTCCTCCTGCCTGCAAGGGGAACCACGGTCTGTCCTTCTCTCATCATGGGACTAGCTTGTCATTTTTCCGAGCACAAGCTCATATGGCTTTTTGGAAGGCCTGAAGTAGATATGCTGTATTCCTTCTTTAAAAGCCAAGTTCTCTTTTGTTTTCCCTCACCACACATGCTGCTCTGGCCCCAGAGAAGGGAGGTAGGTCTATGTGCAGGGCACTCAGGGAACTAAGTAGCTCAGCTCACCCTCACCACTTCTCCTTGGTTTTCTCTAGAAATCAAACAAGAATTCAGGCCTCATTTGCTCCACAAGGATGGCAAGTGCAAGCTGGGGATGATGGAATAAGTGTTGTCCATCTACCTGTATGCAAGGACAGTGTTCAGTAACTCCATTAGAGACTCACATTTTAAAATATCTTAAAGTCAGCAATCCTAAAAGAGCTGGCGGGGGAGCCTGTGTCTTATGTCATGCTTGATACACTTTGCCATAGTGAGAAAATGCTGGCGTAGAGTGACAAAGAGAAAAAAATAAGATGTATCCTCAGGTGTAGGAGTAACTATTGGAGCTTCTTAGACATCCACATGCAGCCGCTCCCCAGTGTCTTTGTTAGTGATGTGGAAATAAAGATGAAATCACTGCTGATAAAATACCCAAAGAAAGGAGGGAGGGTAAACAAAGCTGAAAGGCTGGCTGAATCACACGGCCAGCTGCACCCAGACAAGCAAAATGTGCTTTACTGTGGGCAAATAGGAAGGAAAAGCATGGTCTTGAGAGAGATACCTGGGGACAAGGGAACATGGTAGGAAAAAATGACCTTGAAAAAGCATTGGCAGTCATGGTGGAGCTGATAAAAATCTGGTAGTCTTTTTGTCTTTCTAAACCATAGAGAATTTCTATAAGGTGGATGAAACTGCACAGGATGATGATAGACTGATAGTTAGGGGATCTTCTAAGATGGGATGCCTCGCTGTATTTCCCAGACAGGATCTCTGGCCTGCTGTACAGGGATAACTGGGAGGTTGGCTTCAGCAATCTGATGGGCTCTCCTGGCTTTAAACTTTATTCATCTATGACATTGCTACAAGGCTTTATAATCTATTATAAATAAAGAAACAAGACATGGAGCTGAGGAAACTCTCCTCCTGCTTTTCAGATCTCTGCAGCATGAAATTGTGTTTAGAAAAAATAGCAGGACAAAGGTGACAAAGCAGACTCAAACATCGCCATTACCATAGCAACAGTGGCATTAGCCTGACACAGCAGCAGAAACCAAAATACAACCTTGCACAGCATATCATGCAAGTTAAGAAATTTCTATACCTCTATGGCACCCAACATAAATAGCAAAAATATGAACAGTCATAAATTGGTCAAAAAATTACTAACTGCTATTTAAAACTATATTTTCTGCAAATAAATAATATCTTGACAATCTATAAAGTCAATTCCCCTTGATGCTAACAGCAGAAGAAAAAACAATTTCAAGTTCTGTATATACTAAGTGTGGAATAACATCTTTGCCAGGAACCTCAAGCTATGAAGGAATCAATATTGCAGGGGTCCTCCAACTGCCCTTTTGCCACAGCTCCTACCAGTGGTGCATTTGGTGACATGATGAACATCAGTCACATGTGGTTTGCTCTTTCTCTCATCTGGTCTCTGGGGAAGAAGTACATATGCAGGAGAATATTTTGTACTGGGATTTTTATTTTTTTGTCCTCTTAATGTACATTCTGGGCTGTGTTCAAATGAGGAAAGTTAAAGCTAAAGAAATGTGTGCATGAAGAAGAAAGAATTTTTTTATTATTCCTCTGTGGGATTTGGTACTGCAGCCTCCCACACAAATGGGTGGAACAAAGTCTCTCTCTTGCCCAGATGAGTTTTGAAGAGACAGCTCACTCAACTCTACGGAGTGCACCATGTTTGGCAGATGTCCTTATCTTGGTGCTTTATGGATGGGTTGAGATGATGGGCACCAGGAGTGCCTCCTATCTGCAAAGGGGGCACAAAGGTGGGTGGCCAAGCCTCGGTGCCTGCACCACGCTTCAGTGGCTCCTCTGCTTGGGGAAATCAGGACACGACATCGCTGGCTGCAGTTCCCACGCAACCACTGTCATGTCTGGGGAATGCTGGGTCAAGACATAGAGACCCTGAGGCTGTTTGTTTTGACTTTGGGGTGCCAGGCAAGAATGCCAGGGGAGAGTCTGATAGGCTTGCAACAGAATGGTTTCAGAGGTGATGCTGATCTACAACCCCCTACAGCCCCTTAGGGGGCTTCCTGCAACCCATCACCATGTCCAGTTGGAAGCTGCACGTACAGGATGGGCCCTTAAAGAGTAAAAAGAAGTAAAAAACCCCAACCCATTATAAACAAGTGTGAAATGAAATTAATTTCCACCACCTCTTCTGGAGGCTTCTGGACACTGGGGGTTGCTGAGAGGGGATGCGGTCCGCTTGTTCTCTTAGGCAAACCAAGGGCACTCCTATGGCTTGGTGCTGGCAGGGGGACATGGAGCAGCTCCCGTGAGCCTACTTCCTGGCCTCCTGCCTGCACTTCCCCTGCCTGTGTTTCCTTGCTGTCTGACCATTGCCATAGCAGTGCAACCCATCAGCAAAGGCGAAGCACATGGATGGGGTGAGCATACTGGGGAGGGAGACGGGTGCCATCTCCCTGTGCCATGGAGTGAGCCCTGAGCCAGAGCAGCTAGCAGCAGTCCCATCAAACAGACAAAAGGAAAAGAGGCAGTAAAGGGGGATATTTTCACATTTCAAATTACAAAATTATCAGCCGTCTCTAGTTTCTATTAATCATGAAGTGCACATCTGGAAGGCTTTCAGATATGGTGGAATAGAGGTGACTCGGTCACCAGTACAGCCAGCCATGTAGCTGGAGCTCCCTGGGGAAAGAGAGAATGCTCTCCTATGTATTTATGGGGATGAATAAGAGTTGTGCTGGTCTCAAACTGCTGAAAGCCAGGCCCTGCTGGTGAGGCACAGGGTGGGCAGCTCCATCACCTTTACTAAGATTATGCAGACAGTAGTGGGACAAATCCAGCTGGGATGAAGAGCTGTATGTGGCTGTTATATATCCTCTTTCACAGGATCCTTTTTTCCCCATGTTATCTGTGTGTGTTTAAGTTGGCTAAAAAACAAAAAATGCTCCTTCATTTTGTTGAATTTTGGTTCATAACTAGAGATCATTCCCCTTCATGTGTTTGATGGAGATGGAATGAACGTGATTAAGGTTGCACAGACAGGGATTTATGCTGCCTGAAAGTGATGCTGAGAACAAGCTTGGCAGTATCTGACAGAGGCAATGTTCACAACTTCTGCAAAAGGAAAATAAGTTCATAACTTATAAATCCCAGAGATGTTTTTCAGAGGTAAGTATAGCTTCCATATACACATAGGAGGGTTTTTTTAATCATTGCCTCGACATGTATTTTTATTGTAATGAGATTGCAATATATCACTTTTATTGCAGTTTCATACAAAGGTTGGTCAGATGCTTTTAGAAGCCAAGGGCAAAATGAAGAAAACTAGGTTGTGAACGTTGATTTGTAATATCATTGGTAAGCTCCCATTGGTCACCAAACATACTATCTTCAATACTTTAAACAGTTTCCATAATCAATTAACTCTGTGGAATGACTTTTTTTAAGAAAGTAGATAAACCAGAGGCATCGTCCCTCAGGGGATATAAATTCTTTCCAAGACTCAGCCCTGCTCAGAGGTTTATTGCAGAGTGCTGCCTGGCCAGGGAGACAAATACCATGTCCTCTTCAAAGTTACACGAAGATAATTTCGGCTTTAGGTCAGGGAATTAGTAATCAGCCCATCATAGATGTTTAAGCTGCTTCCATTTCCTTTCAGAAACATCTGTTTCTGAAGCAGATTACCACAGCTGGTGGAAACACTATTTTATTTTAATCATCTAGATAAAAAAAAAAAATGTTTCCAAAAAAAAAAAAAGGAACATGAGCTGCTGGGGAAGGGAAGATGGTTAGTTTCCTCTATGTGGAGCTCAAAAATGCCTGGAAGGGCCAGTTGGGAAAAAGCAACCAGCCTTTCTCAGAGGACCTAGGTCTGCTGCCCAGGGATGCAGCACAATCTGCCCTGTCAAAGGCAGTCAGAGATGCTCAGAAGCAGAAAGACTTCCAAATGAAGAGTTGTTTAAAAAGTCTTACAATTGCCTATTTTCTCCTTTTATCTCCTCTTCCATGTCAGACATGGCCCACTTGTGCTTCAGAGCTGCCCTTTAATAGTTGCAGAGAGCAGCAGGGTTGGTGCTGCAGGCAGGCAGATGGGGAAGGAGCCAGAGAGAAGCCTGGAGAAGCAGCAGCTTGTTAATGCTGAGCACCTTGTTGGATCCCACAAGCCATGGTTGCTTTTGTTCCAGTTGGCAATACACCCATAGATGTAGGAGCTTCTGCATTGCCTTTCCAATTACCAGGCCAGAAAAGTGGCCAGAAAACCAAGGTCTAATTGACTTCCCTTTTAGTATATCAGGAAGTTGGCTGGTCTAGCAAAGCTAATGCTACCATGGCAGTTTTCAGGCTGAGGATTTGAGCTGTCCCAGCTGTAAGCTCAAGGAGGGGGTGGATGAGAAACATTACGTTTTGATATTGCTTTGGCTGTTCTCAACCAAGCATGTAAAAACCAGAGCCCCCAAGAAGGTGCTTCCCTTCGGGCAGTGAAGGGGAGTGGCAGCAGGAGCAACTCCCAGCCCTGTGCCCTGGGATGCCTTCAGGTGCCCCAGATCTCACTGGGCTCAGGAAATGATGTTTTCCTATTAAAGCCTTGGGAAACCCTTTCCCCAGATGTCTCAAATCTATACCAAACCAGTACATTGCTTGAAAAGTGGAAGCACAAAGAAAGCCAGGCCCATTGTTCTGCACCTTCATGCTTCCAGTACAGGAGTACCAAATCACCTCTGACATGCAAGTTTAGATTAGAATGCAGAAAACCACGTAAAGGGCTTTTTCTTGATGTTGCATTGTGCTCCCTACCCTTGGAATAGTTTATTTAGTAATAAAATCATCTTGTTTACTGATGAGGGGAAGAAAAGGTATTTCTTGAGCTCCAGACAGAGAAACACAGAGGGCTGACACACCAGATATACACACCAGTATAGTAGCCAGCCTGCCTTGGAAAAAAAAAACAAACTAGGTGAAAAATCTTCCAAATATTCTTGTTCCTCTGCCAGAAATGATAAAAAAAGGAAGCAGATAGATATTTCATCCTTTATATTCTTCTTGGGGTTTCTCTTAGTTTAATCGTTTTGAGCATTTTTGCAGTAACGTGCTCAGAATGTGGGGGGATTTGCCACAGAGTTCATTCTCTAAGTATTTTCTCCCATTTTTGTGGTTATTCACAACTTTAAAAACTTGTAACAGTGAAAGGGTGCATAGCCATGTAGAAAGGTGGATGAGAAAGAGAAGAGAGGCTTCGGCTATGGGGTGAAACACCATTGCTTTCCACTCCTCTCCTTTATGGGGAATAGAGATGGGGAGCATTATCTCCTGTTTTTCCCCCATAGCCCTCCTTCAGGAGGGTCTTTTTTGGTGGCATGACAGCAAGCCAGCTGGTGGGGCTCAGCTGCCCCCCCCACCACAGCAGCTGCTCACCGCAGCCACACAATGCAACACCAAAAGAAAGGTCTGTATGTGGATTTCTGCATCCTAATCTAAACTTGCCCCTGCCTACAGTCACCATTGGATGCATGGGAACACTCTGCTGCCTCCTCATCTCCTTCCTTGGTCACAGGGAGGCAGGGACAGAACCGGTGCTGAGAGACGAGCGGCACCCAGCCCCTCGCTGCCCTTACCATCATTTTGAGACTACAGCAAGTGCCTTGCCTGGTGGCTGGGTATTAGTTAAACCCAGTGTTTACTTTCTCATAGGGTCATGGGATAATTTTTCAAGTTGTCAGGAACCTTAGAAGGTCTCTAACCTAAAGCCAAACCACCTCTGTGGTCAGTCAAAACCTCCAAAGCTGGAGCCAGCACAGCCTTGCAGTCCAACTGCTCCACTGCCCGGCTGTTGTAATAGGAGGATGGATCCCAGTCTGATGCTCCTGTTTCAGCTTTTACCCTCCTGCTATGCACCACCCATCTCCATCCCGACTCTTCTGTAGGCACTGGAGAGCTGTCTGGTCTTCCTGAATCTGTCTCTTCTACAGGCTGATCAGGCCCAGCTCCCTTGGCCTTGAAAAAAACCAGTGCAGGGATGCAAAATACCAGGGAAATAAAATCCCAGCTTATTTACAGAAACGGAATGGTTGCACTCTGGCATCTCCATCAGCATCCTTCTGAACTATCGCTGTTACAGGTATTTGTCAACAAGTACCTTTCAGCCTTCCTTGACACAAACCCCCATACTCCATCTTTGGATCTGTACCCCCACCTTCAACTTTCCCACACAGCAAAGTGAGCACACTCCTGAGTCTGTAGCTGGCCAGACCCCACAGGGTATGGGCTGCAGAGGAGATCATATAATGCAACACCTTAAACATTTTATGGTTTTGATTGATCAAAACTCCAATTTTATCTTGGGATTTACCAAGGCAGCCTGAAATGGTTTGTTTTTCCAAACACATGGAATGACAATCAATTTGTTCTCAACCCAGTCATTATAATCTCATAGAGATAACAAGGATACCACACAGAAGGAGGATGGAGTAAAGAAAGTATATAAGAAATAATTTTTAATTAAAAACCAACCAGCAACAACTGAAGTCATGTGAAGTGAACCATTGGAAATGTATGCAAATAGATGAAAGAAGGAAAATGAGACATAGTTCCGGTAAGCGAACGAAAGGAAGTCTTTAAATGGCTTAATAATAGGAACACGTTGGGAAGCAGTGAGGTTAATACAGAAATGACATAAAGCCGTGGGGGGTCTTGGACTAGATTTATTGTGCATACTAATTGGAGGACACTGAATACCAGATAATAGCTGAAGGATGGGGCTGCAGTTCTGTCAACATCCTCTTGTTCACAAAGGATGATCCGGCAGAATCTAATAGCTTCACAATATCGCTGAGAGTGACACTTTAATAGGTAACAAAACTCTGTATTTCAGCACTGTGCAGGGGAAAACCACAAGAAAGAGAGAGTGGAAGGGGGTGTCACTGAAGGCCTAGCTGACAGCCTCCAGATCTGAAAGCAGCACAGTTTCCCTGGACTTACTCAGACTAGAAAAAGAGCTCAAGCATTTATCTGTGGAGATATTAAAGCAAGCTTTAACATAACGACACCAACAACTGAGACCACAAATGTCTTGTAAGTCTCTTAGTCCTCATAACCTTGTGCTGACTGAGTTCAAGCACTAGCTCATTAAACCTGAAAGTTAATTGCAACAGGAAAAGCAAGCAACTCTTACCAGTCCTTATTTCCCAAGCTGAGGTAAGTGCAGAAAATACCCAGACAGCCACTATATTCCCTTTTTCTATGCTGGTGCTTTATTTACAATTCACACAAAGAATCATGTTGCAGTCAGTGATGGAGAAGTCCTAATGTGCAAATGTGAGCCTCAGTTTTGCAATACTCAAGCTCTGAGGTACAAGGCAGACTGCTGAGAAAGGAAACCATTTGCTAAGAAAGGAGCCTGGACAATATTTTTTCATGGAGCTGACGATATGCCAACACAGGAATACTGTTTATAAAGGTCAGGGGACAGCCTCTAAACAGCAGCTTGGTAATCTTATGAATAAAGTCAGAGTGTGGTGGCTGAGGCAGCATTGGCATGGATGGCAGGAGGCAGGGAGACAGCTGCCCCACGGATGCCACTGGGGATTCTTGGTGGGCTTTGCTGGGCTGGCAGCTGTGTCATAACGTGGGCCCATGAGGACTTGGTGGGACATCCCACTGCAGATCCAACCTCTCCAGGTGCCTGCAGGTAGGCAACAGACCATTGCTGACTCCACAGGCTTGTGCAGACACTGTGATGTTTTATCAGCTGAATACATCACCAGGCTCCACAGTGGCATTTAGGAGGTATAGAGTGATGGCCATGGGACCTTAAACTCCAGGCTTACCCATATCCAACCACTCTGTGAGCTGCTTCTGGATATCTAAGCCAGAAACCAAATCCCATCTTACCCTCCTCTACTTGGCACCTTTGTTACCTGAATTAATGCAATAGATACTCTTCCTGCCACAGATCCCATCTTGGTATCAAAGAACAAGGTATACTGCTTGCCATGGGGTGTTTATTTCCTTAAGACACAATGCAGGGAGGCATGAAAGCACCTGTGCCTCTTGGCCAGACCCCGGAAGAGCTCAGAGGTGTGCAAGGTGAGGTGTCATGCAAGCCACCATAAATAAAGAGATGGCACCAGTCAGTACCAGTCTGAAGAGGCCAAAGCACTTGCATTTCTCCCATCTGCCTAGGAGGCAAAATCATATTTTATGTGATTTTTCCCGGCTGTCGCACATGTTGGGTCAGTGGGAGGAAGGCAACTTGGGTGGCTTGGCACCTTGAGCCCTTGACCCTTTCTTTGCTCATGTGACTTCCTCTGCACAACATCGCCCTTGACTCTCTGTTACCCACTGATATTTAGGCACTCCTTGTTCAACAAGTGTGCAGTGTTTTACTCTGGGGGGGATCAGTAAAACAGATGTGCACAGGGCAGCAAAGAGGAACACTAATAAAAAGTAAATTTACTGCTGAAGTATGTGTCAGGATCATGTAAAACACACTTGGTAGGGTACATTGCCATGCAACTAGAAACCGTCCAGCTAAAAAAGATCAGATATTTATCTGCCAAGGCACATTACTAGGATAAGCTGAGCATGTAATCTAAGCAGATGACCCCACAGGGTTCTTGTTTAACTGGCTCCATTTGTGTGAAAGCACTGGAGTCAGATAATAAAAGAAACGTTTCCTCTCAGCTGGGATACAATTCCCTTGACATTGAGAGCACATCATCAAAATGGTTTTACTCTCGGGTTTCTGACTGAGCACCAGCTATGCTTAGGTAACTGAAGTTGTACCCAGACCTTTAAACATAAGCTGGGAGAACACCAGGGGCTGAGGAGGAATTTTTTTTGAGGACAGAGAAGGAGCAAAACAAACACTGGAAGAGCAGACTAGAGGAAGCGCAGCCCCTCAGCCATATCCTGCAGGCTGAGGCTGTTCAGCTTGGAACATCACTGGGGGTCTGCAGTGCCTGGGCAGTCCCCCTGTTGTGCCCTCTGCCCCTCACACAGCTCTAGTTCCTCAGGTCCAAGCTCTGTGGTCTTACTGGGATCTTTGTGCTTGATGTAAATTTTTGGGGTTCATTCGATGACAATCCACTGGATGATTTAACATTTTCTTCGAGCCTTCCAAATGGAAGGCATGAAATGGAAAATATCCCACAAAATCCTTATCACAGGCTTGTCATGAGATGGTACATTTACTGCTTATTATGGAAATGGCTAGCTTTGGCATCTGGAGCTGTCTGCTGTCCGTGGCCAGATGTCATTTGTAGTTTCTGTAGCTGAGATTCACCCCAAGGGCTAAGCCCTGGCAGCCAAGAACAATATAGGGGTGGAACTGGGTCTGAAGTTTGCCTTTTTTCCTTGAGCTCAAGATATTGACATGCTGTGCCCTTTGCAAGGTGTCTGACTTTCCTGTGTCTCAGCCAGCCCAGTCACAAAACTGTGTAATAGCAGGATCTGACTGAGAGAGATACATTGCTGCTGGGCTGTTTGGGGTAAAAATAAATCAAAACAACCCACAGTAGGTTTTTTTTATGCCAGTCTTGGTCCCCAGTTGCCATTGCACCATGGGAAGCTATAGGCCTGTGGTTCTTAATAACTTAAGGGACATGCTGGACACTCGACAACTACCACTGATGGGCACCATGAAGCTCTGGGATATGTGTTGAGAGAGAAATTGTAACAAGGAGGAAAAAATTAGGAAGAACACAGTCTTTACTGTCTTCAAAAGTCTGCTAAAAACAAAAATTGCAATGCCCTTTTACTGTAGACCTTCTCTTCAGAAAAACATCTTCAAGATGGAGGTTAACTTCATTCCACAGATTTTTTTGTTCCCTCCCTCTCACTCCCAATCTTTCTTTGCATGTGTTATTATCACAAAAAGGGAACATTCAGTCTACAAGACCAAGCCTCACCCTCAGAAATCCTAATGCAAAGCTTATCACTGCTGTAGGACACAGAGAACTGACAGATTAGGGATCAAATTCAAAATAATAAACCAAAACTTTCACAAAGGGACTGGTTTCTCTCTGCAACAAGAAAGTGGGCAGAGCGCTGGGGTGTTTGTCAGTCTGAGCAAGGGTGTGGATGAGGAGCCCAAAGTGCCCCGTGCCATCATTGCCAACAGCCTAGACCCTCCCATCCTTCACCCCACACAGGCAAGGGGGACTAGCAGGCTCAGTCCTTTGCAGAATTAAGGCTTGAGAGCAACTAATATATCAAAATACATTTAAGGCAAAAAGAGAGAAAACATGTTTGTTTGGTTTATGGAGACTGTGAGAACTGGGCTTTTGTTTCCTGATACATTTGGGGAATCCAGAGAACACAAAGCTCTTGCCAGACTGGGTAAGAGACCATAGCTTTAAAAACAAAACGTCACAGTGCTGCCTCACAGACGCACACATTTTCCTTACATGTTTTTACACTAAATTGAGAACAATGGTGGGAAGAACCCTACAGCGTATGCAGAAGCAGCTAATACATAAAGAGAGATGTTTTCTCTCCAGCACCCTTCTATGTTAAGCATCAGTCATTCGTTTGTAGCCATTAGTGTTAAGATCTCATTTGTATGATGCTGTTTCACCTCCTCCCTTTTATTAGCACTGGAACTGAATTTCTAAGAGAAAGTGTTATCCACTCTCATTATTTTTGCAAGGCCCAATAATAATGATGATTTATGTGATGGAGGAGACACGGGGCTCCAGCAGCATCCATGTGGGTCCCATGTGGAGAAGTGCTCCAGACAAAATATCTTATACCCCAGAGGTGCCCTAAATCTGCCCAGGTGGGTGTGCTGCTTTGCAGGCACTCATCCTGGGCTGCCCTGGAGAATGGACCACAGCAGTCTGAACATCCCTGGTGCGATGGGAAACAGTGGGCACATCTCCAGCACATGTGGGGATACTGTGGGGCTTGCTGGGCTCCACACCTCCCTCCTGCCAGGCTGCAGGCTGGGAGAGCTGGGACTCCAAGGATGTCTCCCCTTGCTCCCCTCTCAGATTGCCCCCAGCAGAAGAGATGCTGGTTATACTCAAGTCATGTTTTGTTAGCATCTGAGAAGGTTAGAAAGGTTGTTCTTTTATTTTTTTTTTTTTCCTTTTTTTCCCCCCGAGATTTCACCCCTGCCAGCAGCTCTAGGCCAGGGAGGAGACACCTCTGCACATCTAGTTCAGAGGCCCTTTGCCTCAGAACTGCTTTCTCGACAGTGCTTCTAAAAGGGCAGCCTTTGTCCTGGCTGGGATAAAGGCACTTCCCTAATTAAGTTAGCTTAACCACCACGCAGGAAATACAATGTTCACTAAAATCATCCACTGCCAGGCAGTGATGAGGATTGCAGCTATTCTGTGGGAATGGAGCACACGTCAATTATCCCAGAATTTCAAAGCTGCAAAACCAATAGTTTCCTTGGCAAAATCTGCCAGGCATGACAAGACTGCTACTTGTGCTCTGCATTTTTCCTCATGCAAAGGATTGGACAACCTCAAATACCATTTCCAAGAATAGCAAGGGCAAAGGAACTGCAAATTACTAAATTCCTTTTATTGCTGGAAGCTACAAAGTAATTTAAATTAGTTTCAGTCTAAAGTGAACTGTGGGGCAAGCTGAGAAAATAAAATAAGTGGTGACATTTTAGGGGACACCTTTTATGATCATTTAAAGAAAATATTACACCTCACACCAAGGTATTTAGTACTCTTAGGAAAGATACGTTTTTAAAGACCACTGCTTTGAGTATGTGCATACACATAGCACATTTAAATGCACTCATACACATGTATGTATACATTAACATATAATGTAAACTGAATATGCTTCAGTCACTTAGCACTCAGCCTTTGCATAAAAAGCCTTAATAACTGAACCTGAACAATCAAATATTTTAATGGAAAACCGCTATTAACATTAGCTTTTGATCACATAACCCGTTTTTCCTCCTTCCTAAATTCTCTATAGGTGGTTTTACTGAGCAGCATAGGTAAAATAATGATCTTGTATACTCTTCCAAGGGTTTCCTGCTCCAGGAAACCAGTTTAGGATCCCTGCTGTGGTTTTGATTAACGTCCTACCTGTGACTTTTGCAGATCTGATCTGGTTTGATTCTGCAGGCAAAGGAAAGAGAGGGGAATAAGCTATAGCACCTGGCACCATATCATTGCATCTGGAGCAGAGAAGTCATAAAATGCTCTGCCTTTTAATGACATAGGATAGAGGGACCGTCCTGCAGCATCACTGTGAAAATATCTCGGTCACGCCAAGTGGAGTTAGCTGCACAAGCTTTGCATGTCCCAGCTAGAGCAGATGGGTAACAGTAACAATAAGAATAGTAATAACAAAAATAACAGAAATCAAGAAAACGGTTGGAAATTTTTCTCACCAGTGCGTTTCCTTTTGGCAAAATGAGGTTAAATCTTCAGCCAGCTAAAAAGCAAGAGGTGGGGGCAGTCCCCTTTACAAATAATGGCTCAGCAGCCATGAACACTGGCTGCAATATGCAGTTGCAGAAAGCTTTCAGTCAAGTGTAGATAACTTCTTCATGGTACAAAGCTCTTTCTGTGACCTCAATGTCCTAATGTAAAGCAAAACAGAGGTAGTGTCATAGAAATCAGACTGCTGCAGGGTGTGATTTCAAAGAGGAGATGGGGTGATGGAGGTGGCCAGGACCAGCTCATGATTTGTTGGCAGGTTTTGTGTGTGTGTTTGTGTGCTTTCACTAATTTTCACTGCTCCTGGAGTCTTAAGCTGTGCAATTTCCATGTTGCAACCTCCTGGTTGCCTGTCTCTGGTACCCGTACTGGAGGTAGGTGAAGATAGAGATGGTTTGGGAGGAGATGGATTAGGGATGTATCCTGGGAGGGGAACTGGCAGAGTATCCCATTATAGAAACAAACTGGAAACAAGCAGAGGTGGCATCAAGAGGGAAATGTTAGTATCTGTGCTAACAGCACAGGATGACCTCCATATCTGTTTAGCTGGTAGTGGTGGGCTGTGCAGCAGGTTGTCCTAGGCCATCTCATTTGAGAGGCTAGGCAGAGCTCTGTATCAGGATGTTAGGGGACATCCTGGCAGAGAGGGTCTTGAAAACCATCTTCTCACTTCAGGTATATTCCTGACAGACAGAGGTACAAGGCAAGAACAGCAGCACGTGCAGCAGCTCAACCATATCCCTTTCACCCAACCTCCTGTAGGTTGTTCTCACTCCTCCACACATCACAGAGTCTCCCACCCTGCCTCCTCTCTGCCTGTGTCAGCCTGTTGGGAGATTATTTATTGCTTCATGTGCCTGAAGAAGCCTTGCTATTAGCCTACAAGCACATCAGCAGAGCTTTTGCCAGGCAGGCCGTAGGTAGAAAATTAACGCAATCAGGAACACTGAGGAGCATGAAGGGAGAACAGTGACCCTTGGGTGAGGTGTTTTTCCTCCAACGCCTCCAGAGTTGACTTACCCTATTAAAACAGCAGCCACTGATGGCTAAAGAGACACCACTAGGGAGAGCCCCTACATTCCCTCTGTTTTCCTTGGCTGACACCCAGTGACATGCCAGCTGCTGTCAAACCAGGACATTTTCAGAAGAGGTAAGACTGGAAGAACACAGGCTGTGTAGTGACCTTCTGGACAGGCAGGAGAGAGTTTGCATTCCCTTAATGCTGCTTGATGGCCATATCCAGCTGTAAGCCAAGAGACCTCCTCTCTTTGCCTTCCTCTCTTTGGGCATGGGAATGGCACGGGAGCCTACCCCATCACTGTCACCAGCAGATGTTGCAATGACAAAACCTGGCCAAAAGCTTAAAAAAATTGTGAGGAGCAACAAAACCAGAAGCTTTCCCACTTAAGACCAAGCAAGTGAAGACAGCAAAGACCAACATGCTCTGGACCCATCATCAGGAAGCAGAGGGAATACTGGCTCACTGTGTTACTACTTTTCATAGTAACAATAATGAAAATAAATAAACCTCAACTTTTGCCCAGGCATGTGTTTTGAGTGAGAAGCTCATGAGGAAGCGTAGCCCAGGAGATGAGAGTTATGGGACAGATTAATTAGAAGACCAAGAGAAAAGTATAAGGATCAAAGAAGCTTACCTG
Organism: Florisuga fusca; assembly: GCA_038090715.1. Classification (NCBI taxonomy): domain Eukaryota; kingdom Metazoa; phylum Chordata; class Aves; order Apodiformes; family Trochilidae; genus Florisuga; species Florisuga fusca. The sequence continues at coordinate 10,937,832 of JAAWXA010000004.1, read as the reverse complement.
AAGAGGTAACTGAGATGAAATGAGGAAATGGAGGCTAATCTTATTTTAGTTTGACATGAAAGCAGGGGATATCTGGATTGGAGTACAATTTATTCAAGTATACATCAGTCTTGTACATCAATTGCTATAAAGGTGGGATGACAGGATTAGAAAAACGATATAAAAGAGACCTTTTCCTTATCTCTGGGTGTGCCTGGTCCATGTGCAGAAAATTATCTGAGCTACCTGTATTGTAAGGGTTAATGTTAACAGCTGAATTAGAGACAGACTTCATGTACTGCTGCTGTGATAAGGAAGAAAAACAAAAAAACATGTGTCCTAAACCTGCCCTACCCTCCATCCTAACTCCAGTCACCATACCTGATGCTCTACTTGAAAGCAATACTCTGCTTGTGGGTTTGAAAAGAAGCAGCTTTATTTTGCTCATTGAAGGTTGACAGGGACACAGGAAAGTTATGTGTATTTTGTCTCAAAAAAATTACCATCGATAGACTGTGTAGACCAAAGTCCTTTTGATTTCTTACCTTACGAGTGAAAATACAGAATTCTTCATGTTTTTCTGCCATCCCTGGCCAGAAACAGAGAGCTTTTGAACTCCCCCAGAAATGACTGCTCAGACAATCTTTCCTCTGAAAGAGTCAAATTGCAGCTTACTAAAAGTTGGACTGTGCTCAATAACCTGTGAAAAACTGGGATGATAGGGGGGAGCTATTTCATTGAGCAGACAGGTTTTTTCTAAGTGCAAGATGAATTTGTGGCGGTGATGGTAGGGCTGGAAAATGTCACTTTACAGCTTCAGTGTCCAGATGTATCTCTCTGCTGCACATAAGATGATTTGAACTCAGGTAGCTGTTCTTTTTACAACCTGAGGGTGCAGGTTTGCTTTAGGAGTGACTGTGCCTGATGCCCCTAGTTTAAATTCTAATACCAGTCAAGAGATATGGTGGAATGACAGTGTGCTTTAGTGATGGAGAAAATTATTCTGCAGAAGGTAAATCCAGCTGCACATCAGTAGAGGACACAATCAGGGAGAACCACTTCCATCCAAAACAAACCCCTCAGAGTTGAGGATGGTGGGTGGATGGAGATGAATTATTTGATTGATGGATTGAGTCTCCTTTTACTACATGTGGCTAGTGAGAGACAGGACTGCAGTTGCTTGAAATATACTTGATTATCTGAATGACTTTGCAAATCTTAAATTCATAGCGTCGATTAATTCCAAACACTGGTCTGTAGGTGTTCAATATTTGAAAGCTACAAGCTGGTTCTGATCAGGCAAATGTAGGATATAATTTCTGACCCCCTGGTTCCTGCCACATTGATATTTCAGTAGGAATTATCCTTCCTGGTAATGAAAAATCCACATTTTTCATTGCTCCTTGGGTATGTTTTTGAAATTCAGTTTCCACAAATATCTATTTAAAAAAAATAATCTGTTGTATGAATATACAACAGGACAAACATAAGAGAGACCATGACTTCTGTGATCCTGTCTGAAGCACTCAGTGTGTCATTCCTCAAAATTATTTTCAGAGTATTTGCAACATTTCTCATTAAATCACTTTGATTTTTTTTTTGCACGTTGTGATGTTGTGTTAGAACAGTGTAGTAATGCTTGTGCACCGAGGATAGGTGACTTTGGAAGCAAGGCAGTAGCCTAGAAAGAGTTAGTGAAATAATAAGATATTCTGTTATTGCTATTGTGCTTGATAGACATGCTGCTTGCTTGCTTGCTTTCTTCCCCTAACTCTCACAGTGTACTTGTACCTGTCTAGGTTACTGCACCTGCAGGTATTTGAAGTGCAGCTGGTGATGGAAGCAGTGATCCAGCAGATTAATCTGGGAGACCAAGCCTTCTGCTAGATGCCTCTTTTGATAAAATCTTATTATTCCTACTAAGGATTTTATTCTCATACCCACTCTGCCCCCGTGGAGGACACAGACCAGCATAGGGGAACCTGGTTGCCAGTTCCTATGTCTGGGAGGGGTGATGGGGAGAGAGATGCTCAGCTGAGCAGGATGGTCTGGGGTGCCAGAGCCAAAGCTGAGGTCTGGTTGGGCTGCCATTAGTACCTTGGTGGGATTAGTCCAACCCAGGAGGCAGCAGTGAAAGGGTAGCCTCGAAAGACTGCAAATGGAGGTCTCTTAGTCAGTGCTGTCCAGCTGAATTCCAGCGCTCTGTTTCTGAATCCAAATGTCATGATAAGATAAAAGCAAAAGCAGGTTTATATTAGGCTGAGCAAACAAAAAGAGAGCAGGACTTTTCCATTTAAAATCACAGCCAATGCAAAGTCTCTAATTTCCCTTACCCTTTTCAGGCTGCAGCACAAACTGAGCTATCTCAGCATGGTTGTTGACACCTACTGAAATAAAAATGCATGAAGTAATCTTTGTGAAGGTCACGGTGACCTCAGTGCTTAGCACAAAATTCTCACTTAAGCTGGGGTTTCTGGCACATCCTTCTTTGTAGCTAGGGAACCAGGCATTTTGCTCGAGAGACATGATCTTCCTTTGGCTTTGCTCACTCCCAGCCTGACTTGGCTGTGCCAGGAGTACAGTTGGGCTGAAAAATGTCTGCTGATCAGACAAAGTGAATTCAAGGACACAGCTGAATGTGAACGCTGAGAAACTGCTGCATCACTTTTGAATGAGGAAAACCAATTCTCACTTCCCTCTTTGCCAAATTAAATAAGAAGCAGTCGCGAAGAAATGAATGAAACACATTTTTGCTAGAGTGAAGAAAGTGGGGCAGCAAAAAAAGGGCAATTTCTAAGAGAGTCTGGAGATTCTGAATCTCAGAGAGACTCCAGGAACCCAGCTTCATTGCAGATCGTTTCAAAAACTTCACTGTAATGTGTTCCTCCAACTGTGGTAGAAGTGGGAACAGCTACAAAATTTGACAACTCAAAACTTGGCTTCAGCATGTATTTTCCTTTAAAAATAAAGATTCATTTTGAATGGAGTGCAATAACTCTAATATTAGTGTTACCAGTACACTTAGGCCTAGTCTGAAATATAAAGTATTATGTGATGAGGACTGAAGTGCGTCTCTCCACCAACATGTTTTTCCACTTTTCTGAATATTGTGCTGCCATTAATACTAAGACTCAACACTACCAAAAAAGCGCCAAACGTACTTTGCAGCACTGGAAAAAGATGTGGGTTTTGGTTTTTTGGTTTTTTTTTTTTTTAGGGCAACAGGAAAGGGGGCCCATGCTGCGCTATGAAACTGCTCTTTGCTGTCTACCACTTGCATCCCTACCCTCAGCTGCACAGTGACGAGGGCTGAAGGAAGGAGAATGATGTGCCTGCTTTCCTACATCCCAAACAACAGGATCTGAGGGGTGATGGAAGGCTTTTGTATGGGATTTAAACCCTTTAAAAGTAGATGAAGTACTATGTAAAAAGCCTGCAACACTTTCTTCCAACTAGGTTGGGGTAGAGGGCTGGGTTTAACTTATTTGAAAACTGCTATGTGGGAATTAGAAACAAATACCAAGCAACAGCAAAAAGAAATCTCCATCTCTTTTGGTGTATGCTCTGCCTGATGAGCCCTGGGTCATGTCTGCAGCTCTTTACCTTAGAAAGAAAGTGAATAAGGAAGTCACACAAAATACAGGATATTGTTCAGTGTTGCTGATTGTTACAAAATCCCATCAGAGTGACAAGCCAATGCAATGTAACTGAGGGGTACAGAGTTATTTAACACATCCTGGTAACACTGAAGCAAAGGCAAAACAAGTTTGCAAAAGGGAATGTGGTATAAAGGAACAGGAACAATAAATGCAGTGATGAAAGTTGCATGTGGACTTTCATAAAAAGGCGTCTCCCTCCCTGGTGCAGCACAGGGTGTGTGGGGATGCAGGAGCAGCAAACCCAGAGCCACCTCAGGGACCATCCACACCTCTGGAGGGGCAGAGCCAGTCTCAGCTGCACTGCAGATGCTCTGGGCTCTGCGACAAGGCAGTAGGGCCAGGCCTGACCTGGCCAAAATATTGATTCTATTAATCAAAATGTTATATTCATAGTCAACAGTGTCACTGTACAGATGTCTTTGGCTCACGGTTGCAAATACCACCCAATGACACCTTGGGATAGTATTCATCAGGATCAAACAAGTACTTCTCAGACCAGGAGATGTTTCTTCATGTAGTTTGAGGAGCTCTAGTTAACATGTGAATATCCAGGGGGAAAAAAGGCTGTATAGACTACAAGCAGTGGCTAAGAAATCAAATCCAGTCATTTTCAGAACGCATCACTGGGTATTCAAGTGCTCTAAAGACCTGACTTTTCTTCAGCTTGAAAACTATTTCATCAAACTGACTGTCAGTACCATACATTGACCAAAGCCATTGCTTCTGGTGAATACCACCAAGGTAAATTAAACTGTTAAGATGACTTGGTTTTCACAGAAAAAGACTTTCCACAATTACAGCCAAAACCTATATTGGAAGGGAGCTGAGGCACCTTCTCAGCAAAATCCTCCTTTCTTTTTTCGCTTAAAAAATTTAAATCTTACCAGCTACACTAATTAACATGCAATGAAACTCAAAAGACTGCCAAAGCATGTACAGTAGCACAGTGAACGGTCAGAAAACTCAGACAAGAACTTAGTGTTCCTGCCTCGTCATGCTTCTTTCCTCCACGTAGGTGGACAGGCTGAAATGGGCTGTGTGACCTCCTTCTGTCAGAAACTATTATTCATGTTATGCCACTAATGCCCCTGGCTAGCTTGTCTGCCAAATCTCACATTTAAAAAAAAAAAAAAAAAAGAAAGAAAGAAAAAGTCATTCGGGCCTTTCATCTCTCAGGACTGGCCACTGCCACAGGTTCTGCTGAGGGTAGGACAAACCCTGTGCTCAGTGATGGGCTAGGGGGGCCAGGCCTGAGGTCATCTACTATCCTGCTGGGGTTTGCAGTGGCAATCACACTGGGAACTGCAAAGGGAATCACAGTGGAAATTGTACTGAGAATTGTAATGGAAACCACAAGGGGAACTGAAGTGAGAATTGCACTGGGAATTGGGGAAAAAAAAAAAATTGCAGGGGAATTGCAAGGGAAAAATTGCACAGTGAAAATTGCCATGTGAATCACAGTGGGAACTGCCCAACTGCAACAAGGGTTTGGGGATCCTGCCAGTATGGCTGTAGCTGGTGGTCCATCATGTCTAGGGTGGGCAGGAATGAATGGCTCACTGCTTTCTCCTGGATCACTCCTCACTGTCTCTTGCCAGTGTGTTCCCACCTTGTGTGCCACCCTTTCGTGCACTTGCACTGCCTGGTGAGAGGGCCTCTCTACTAGCACACCTGCAATAAGTCAGGGCTACCAGGTATGGAGAGAAGGGCTCTCAGGGGGGCATTTTGGCTGGATGGTGAGCTGAGATGATTTAATGATCCTTCAGGAATCTCTGGAGAGCGATAAAATTATTTAGTGTGTCTCTGAGCTTCTGTCTCTTCAGGGAAGGGGGTAGCATAGGACTTGATGCAGCATTTTTTATTCTGACTTGGTAAAATCAGAGGACATGTAGACACTGTCATCAGCACCTACCATTGCCATGGCTGGGAAGGCAGCAGAGCAGCTTCCCTCTGAGCAGGGACCCCACAGGAGCTGGAGGTGCTGTCCAGTGGCCAGGCCATCCCAGGGAGGTAGGAGACCCCCCACACAGGGGGCTGTCAGCCCTCCTCAAGATGATGCTCACAGCCAGCCCTGCCTATGTGACCCCACCTTGGATGCTGTCTGATCACCTGCATAAGTGATAATATATCATTTAAAATTCAGGCTGGATAGAGTTAACCCTCCCATTAAGCACTGTATATGTGTGGGAAATAGGGTGAGGGCGGCCTCTCAGAAGGTGGTTGGGCTGGTTCTGCTGCCTCTCAGCGAAGGTGCTGAACAGAAGTTAAAAGCAGACTTTGCTCAGTGGTGAGGAAGTTTATGGTCTGCTAGGGTATTTTGTGAAATGACATAGAGGCCTGTGTGCAGGGAAGAGATAACTTCAGGGGTCGCAGCCATCTAGGCTGGCAGGGGACTCCCACCTTGAGAAGTTAGCCCACTCTCTGTGTTCCCAGTAAGGACACATTTATCTTGGTTTCATTTGGGCTCTGAGTCAGGAAGGTAATAAAAAAATAACTCTTCTGAGTGTTCTTGCACTCTCTGTGTGTTTTTACAGGAATTTACAGACACCTGAAAAGGATATTTCCAAAATGACCTATGATCCTTAACCTGCAGTCCACACAATAAATCTGCCACCCTAACCATTGCCAGCCTTTTTGAATGAATGGCTGCATTATAACTGCACATGTGTATGGCTGTGGGGCTGTATATCTTATTGGACCTCATATTCCAATCAACATTTAAAAATAAAAGAAACCTATATTCAACTATATACACATAAATTCTCGCAGAGTGATTTGGTTCTCCCTTCTCCCTTGCCCCTTTCCACCCTGACTGATGGCTTTATTATACAAGGGATAGTAATAAGCATCCTAGCTAAGCCAATGAACTTCTTCTCTCATGCATAAATACCTCCTTAGAGGATAAGAGGTATGACCAACAGAAGAGTAATGACTTCTTCTCCCCAGTTATTCAGTGTTAATGAAATAACTGGTCATCAAAATGTATGCTTGGATGTGATAGATTCCCAGTTTGCATCTGGACAGCAAAACAGACTTTCAGTAGGAGAAGATCTAGTGGCTGGAACTGGATGATCTTTAAGGTCCCTTCCAACTCTGACCATTCTGTGATTCTGTGATTATAAGAGTTAACACCTTGAAAGGGATAGATGTTTCTATCCCCTTTGGGCTTAGGGTAGCACTATAGTGAGTGGCTTTTGGTTCATCAGATGACCTGAAAAGAACCTAAAAATAGGGTCAGATCAAAGTAATTTTTTTTTTTCCTCCACCAAAGTGAACCCAAGAAAAGGTAATTTTCAGTGTTGGTCAAACAATCCAAAATATAACATGCTGATTTATTTCATATTATAAAAGCCAAGAGAATGAAGGTTGGAGTCATAAAACCATCTGCAAATTTTGTCTGTGCTCAGTGCAGCTCAGGGCACAACCAATATGTAGTAGAAACTCAGCCTCACATCCACCCTCTGCCTGAGAGTATTCAACTCATCTCCTACAACCACAATCCAACCACAGGGTCCCGGAGTGCATTAAGATGAGCTCAGCCTTTTCTGCTAAAGTCGTTTTTCATTGGCGATGTAAATATTCATTAATCCAGAAAACAAATAACTTCCTAAAGCATTGGTCAGGCTCCTCTGAGAAAAAGAAGACCCTAGTAGGTTGGCCAGGAAGCAGGTCCTCCATTAATAATCATCGATGTGCTGGTAGGACTGTTACAGACTTTTACAAATTGCTCAATACATTTATTTCTTCTAATTATTCAACAAAGTGAGCAATACAGTGTGTATGTGTTTCCCTTGGCTGAGCTGAAATCTCTTTCAAAAACTCTCATTTCTTAAATTTGTGTATATATCTGATGAGGTGACACACAGAGAGATATGCCCATACTCTTCTCACATGTACACAGTGATGGATGGCATGCCCTAAAATCAAGTGCAACAAAAGTACAGTGAAGAACATAAACAGGCAAAGAGAAGCCCTTGGCTATCTGATTTTGCTTGACCTTACTGGGCTGTTACACTGACATTTTTTAATCAAGCACAATTTTGAAATAACATTTAAATCTTAAATTTTGAAAGATGCCATTCATTTGCCTTGAACACTGATGATTTTTTTTTTTTACTACCTAGATATTTTGCATATTTTAGTATTAAAAATAATCACCTTGGGGGGAGGCTTTACCACAGTGAAAGGACTGACAATCAACCACAAACAGTCACGGTTTTCAAAACACAATGTCTCACAATTTTCTCTTTCAAAAAACTTGGTTAGCAAAAGCCAATGTTTCCTGTGAAACAGTAGACTTTAGACAAAATCTGAATGTTGTGCTGAGAAACCATGCAATCAAATTTTTCAGCCAGCTGTCAAGGTCAGGCAGACTACTTCCCAGGAAAGCATGTGAAGAAAGAAATGAAAAAATCAAGAGTACAAAGAAAAGCTGCCCATATTGAGCTGTACCTTCAGAAGGTTTGGCCGAAGGACTGAAGAGACATCCTTAAGCCCTGCCTGGGCTTCTAGTGCAGCAAAGGGCTCACTGGCCCACCAGTAAATGCTGAAAATATTCAGGAGGTTACTATGATTTGTGCTGTCATGTGGAGATGAAAGTTGGTAGCTGCTTGCCTAGTTCAGGATGCTGCTTTGGGTCCCTGTGCAGAGGGGCTCCCAGGGGACCAGTGCTCCCATCTCACCTCCAGCCTTTGTCCCCCAGTGCACTGCTCATCCCCTGGCATTTGCCATAGTCCACCAGTGCACACACTGCACACACCAGTGCAGAAACCCCCCAGTCTTGGATCTCAGATTGACATGTGGAGATAGGCACCTTCTGTGCCCACCCTCCTTTGGCACAGGGCTACATGGAGACCCCTTTCCCAGCACAGATCAGAAAGTAAACTACTTTTAAGAAATTCTCTCTGAACTTCAGGGGGATGTGGAAGAAGAAAGCAGAGGAGGGGATGGGTGTTCCTGCAGCACTTTTTGGGGATGTGCAGCATAGGGGCTGGGATGCTCCCAGTCTTCTGTAGTGCCTCCTTCTCTCTCCTGCTTTATTGAGAAAAGCATCTGAGGAAATATTTGCTGGAAAATAAGAGAGAGGAAGAGGTTTCAGTCTCCTCCTGGTTTTCCTGAAGGGTGAGACCCCAAACACTGGGTCGGTGAGGCCAGCACTGTGTGTGGGGGCTGCATGTGTGCAGCCCCTGGGGAGGGAGAGCTCCTGGGCTGGGTTTCCCAGCATGCGCTGCCCAGATGTGGTGCATTGGGCATGTCAGGATGGAGCTGATTTACTGCATCTGTACAGGCCATCTGTAGGGTAGGAGAGTGCCTGTATGATAAACATCCCAACCATGAGAGGATTTATCCCCAGGCAGCGGCCCTTTGTCCAGTATTTCTGGATGTCCAGCAAAGACATGATGCCAGTTGGGCTGCTGGGAAAATATCCAAAGTTCTCATCCCCATCTACGCAACCTCTTCAGGCAGAAAAATAACCATATGAAGGGAAAGACACCGCAGCACTGCTGTCAACTTCATGTTGAGGGTCTATTGCTGGCACCCGTTCCAGCAGCCCCGACTTGCATAAATGGCTCACTTCTTCTTCTGGCATTTCTGCATGATTTCTTCTCACTTCTGACATTTCTTCTTCTTTCCCTAACTCATAAAAATCACAGCCAATAAACACAAATCACCACCTGAACCAGTCGGTGCTTTCCTCCTACTTTAAAACACTTGCACATACTTCAAAGAAACCCGGAGAGATTCTCTTATCGGCCGTGCCCACGCTGCCTACTCCTAGGCAAGGATTAGCCATGTAGGCACTTGGAACAATCTGCACTTAGTTTGCTTTAACATGGTTTTTATCCCTCTAAATCATGCTCAGCCATTTGACCTGACAGCAGGCTAATACATGACCTGTTTCAGAAGCGGAGGATGTGGAAGGGTGGGAGATTTTGTTCTATTCTTGATCAAAACACAAAAACCCTGACTGCATCTTGCTGGGTAAGCTTTTTTTATTTTTTTATTTTGTTTTTTCCCCAGGGAAACTTTTTTTTGTATTTGCTCTGTTCGTTCCCAATGGTAGTTATATTTTAAGATTGCCAAGATAATGGCAGTGACTTTAAGGCTTTGTAACAAGAAAACACCACTGAAAACGCATGTAATCCTGCAAAAGAGAGGGAAAAGAACCAGCAGACACCAGGAGAAGGAATGTAAATACCTCGGTGCCAGACTTATCTTCAGCCCTCCCCTGCTTTTCAGGGGGCTCTGGCAGGGCTTTTTGGCATTGATGCAGCGTTGATTTCACCTGCCCGCTGCACTAGCAAGAGGGGAGACCTGGCAGGCAGGAGGTCAGGGCACCTGCTAGCAGCACTGTTTCCCTGGCTGGGTTTTTCCCACCCCATCCCAGCACGTTCTCCCTGGAGGGCTGGGATTTGGACAATGCCAGGGCTGTGGAGCAGGAAAACAAAAGTCTCTTTTCATTCAGGGCTCTTGCACAAAGCGGGGGCACTTTAAAACTTAGCAAGGGTTGCATGGGAGTTTAGCATGTGACTCCCATTAAAGTCAGTATGAGTCATGTGGCAAACAACCCCCTAAACACTTTGAAGATATACTGCAATTTATGTTTTTCTGATCCCTGCTTAAAAAAAAAAAAATAAAAGGGGAAAACTATTGTAGACCAGGACTTCAAGGACAGCTTTTCAAGAGCAGTTCTCTTTCTTTGTTTGCTCCTAGACATAAATCACAGCAAGAGGGAGGGCAATTGGGTTGGCTGTTAGCTGATGATGGCACAGCAATGACTGGGTGAGGGAAAAAAATAGGGTGTGAAAAAGTAGTGCTGGTGAAAACTATGTATTGATTCTGTAAGCCTTGTACAAAAGTACGAACTGCAAAGAAACCCAGGTAGATGTCAGCAGGATTTAAAAGCTTTCTGTGAAAAAGATGTATTGCTTAACAGAAACTGGGGGGGAATCTGTGTTCCCAGGTCTGTGTCAGTGCTAAACCTCCCCAGGGAGCAGGGCAATCAGTGGACCCAAAAGTGTGTGAGTTCCACTGTCCCCTTCCTGAGCCATCTGATCTATCAGGGTCACTTAGCTGTGGTGCCATGTTTGGGACTGGTGGTCCCCAATGCCTGTGCATCCATTCCCCTGAAAGAGATTAAAACCATCCTGGCTGGTATGGCTCCCTGAGAGCTTTCCAGGGTTGAGGTTTGACTTGAAATCAGCAGGAATTTTTTCCCCCTCTTGCAGGTAAGAGCCCAAACTTCATTTTCCTCTCCCAGACTTGTGCCCAAGTCGTGCCACTGAAGAGAGCAACCAAAAGACAAATCCTCCTGAAGCTGTGGTTTATGTTTCCAGCTGCTTTTCCCATGGATCCAGATTTCTAAGTGACTGGCTATAATGCTTACCAAAGTGGAGATTTTTCTATTACAGGCAATGTCAGTGTTCCAGCACAGACCATATTTCTTAAAATATTCTGTAAATGAAAGAACCTAAGCAACATTTCTCTGTCATTTCAGCAATAGGGGCATCATCTGCATACAGCATTCCCCAGCTCAGCAGAAGCACTCTGACCATCAGCCCAGCATCTTCAGACCCTCATCTGAAAATGGGGTCCAAGATCTTTCACAGCCCTGCTGTTGAATCGTATGGGCCCCAGAAACCATTCCCGAAGAAAAGTATCCAGGTCTTGTAATTTCCTTAAAAAGAAAAATAAAACAGCATCTTCCAGCAGGAAAAAAACATGATGGGAAATTGTTCTGGTTTTTAAGATATGATCACTGGAATAACTGTCAGTGAAAAACTCTCCAAAGGTGAGCTCCTCATCACAAACTTTCTCTGACTGTCTCTGTTCCCTATGTTTCAATGCTCCTGACAGCCAATGAAAGCCACATTTTTGAGGGGAAAACTTTCCATGACAAACTGTACAGCCTGTGCCATAGCAAACAGGATACTGGACCTGAGCATCCCTGGAAACCAAGCTTAGTTGCATCCATGCATCAGATTTGCAGACAATCAAACCAGGACCACCCCTACCCCTGCTCCCATGGCTGTGACTTGGGGGTCCCCTTAAGCTGTTCCTCCCGGCTCCCTGCTGTCACCAGTGGGCCTAGGGCAGACAGAAGGGTGCCTGAAACATCATCTCCACATGTCCCATCCTGCAAAACCTTCCTTAGTACCATAAATCTTGTCCTGCAGCCTCATTGTTACAGGGTGACCGGGAAGCAGGCTGTCGTCCCCAGTGATGCTGTGCCAAGGTCACTGTTATCAACCAGCACTCCCAGGTGAACGTCACCTAAGTGACCTCAGAGTCCATGTCTTGACATCCTTTAAGAAATACATCTTATAGTGCTCCTCCAAAAAAAATGGTTTTACATCTCACTAGCCCCTAAGGAGCTGCCATAAAAGGGGATGAAAGATTTATCCCTGCAGCAGCAGAGCAGCAGCTCAGTGAGTATTAAATAACTACAATAGAAGTAGACAGGATTTGTTTTGATGAATAGTAAGTAGAACAAATAAAAAAATTCAGTTTCCAGTGAGAACTATGCACTTACTGGAGTTAGATTAAATGGATAAATGGAGAAAAACAGAAGAGCGGGTAGTTCCTCTCTATTTTCTTGATCTTCTGTTTTGATGATTTCAAGATAAATTGTTTCAGCGCATTCTTTTGAGAGAAAGTGACTTTATTGTAAAATTCACTTGAACTGAGAAATACTGAAACAGCACATCATGTACCATCCTGAACCAAAATGGGATATTTTTTAATTATTATTTTTTTTTAATTTAGTTACTGGACTATTGAAAAAATAATCCATTCAGGTAAGGCTGAGCAAACATTGATAAGGGGCCTGATAATGCGATTGCCTTCCACTTCTGTCCCTGCCTGGCCTAAATAAAATGTTTTCAGGAAATTAAAACCCTCTATAATAGCCTAAGTAGAATATGTTTTTTTGTACTCACCTCCTCACATTTATTCTTCATTTTGTCTCTGCTTGTCCCTGTCTCACTTTTGATCTTGTGTGTGACTTTTTATAAAAGGTATTTGATTCCTGGGACTGGTGAAATGCATCTCTACAGAAAGTAAATGCATTCGCCTCAAGCTTTGGTGTAGCCTCTGCCTTTATTTCCAGATCAGAAAATTCCAAGTGGCAAAATAAGAAGGAGCTCACTTGTGTTTTTTCATCCCAGTTTTATACTTTCAAACATCGAACTTCCCAAATATTTCCATGACAACACATTATAGACTGACACTTTCTTTCCTCCATTGGCAGTCAATTTATAAACCAAGGATTTATGAAGTATCATTGTTAAGAGATGCATCAGGATGAGACAGACATGCCATGCATTTCTGAAATAACTCATGCCTGGCTGTCAGGAGGGTTGGGATGCTTTGTGAAACATCATGTTTAGCATTCACACTGCCACTACCTCCTCACTAAATATTATCTGCTCACGCTGTAGCCCTGGTAAGTGGTGAGCAGATATGGCACACTGTAAATCACTCATTGCATCCATGCTTTTATGCTTCTGTAATTTTATTGCTTTACTTTAGCTGCTAGATGTTGTAACTGAATCAATTAAGAGTTTACTTAATGTATATCACCTTTGGGTAGGGAACGTGTGGGCTTTCCCTTCCATCCTTGGTGCTGCAAGAGAGGGGTGGTTATGGAGACCAGCTCTGGGGACTGGTGGTGGGGACCATCTTCTGGTCCCATCTTGTCAGTAAGACTGGCAGCATCCTCTCCCATGGTTCTCTCACCAAGGTGCCAGGCTGAGAAGTGGGGTCCTCAGGGCTACCCTGAGCGCCAAATATGGCCCAGAGCCCCCTTCTAGCTCCTGCTAGGCAAAGTGGCAGCAAGGCAAAAAGGAGCAGCACCTGGAAATCAGCCCCAAAGGCCCTTGGTGAGTGGGGTTATGGCCCTGATAGCGAAGCCCAACCATGGCACAGGAAAGCCCCGGAACAGAAGGACCGAAGCTCCATTAGTCTGGCACTTCTCCCCAAGTCACCTTGGTCCCAGGCTGGCTACTCTGACAGTCAAAAGTATGAAGGAATGGTACAACAGATGTCAGGAGGAGAAAGGGCCTCCTTTAAAAGCCCTGGTTTGATTTGTAGTTCAGCAAGTTCACAAGAATGATTGCTTGAAGCAGAAGGAAAGGTTAACGTGCAAACACTTCACCCCTGAAAACCAGGGTACCACTCCTGATTATGTCACAAGTAAAAAATCAGATTTTTTCCAATACACAGAAAAATTAATAAGACCTTTAATGACTCCATAAAAACATTAGGGTAGTTTTAGTCACTTTCTTTTTAGTAACTATTAGGCTTGTACATTTTCTTAATGGAAGTGCAGAGTAAGAAAAGTGCTTCCTCATGAAGAAAAATGAGGAAATGGCTGCTAAATGTGGAGTAATCAAGGATGGGGAAATGTTTCTGGTTCCTCCATCCACATGAAGAAATGAGAGGGAGAGTCAGGGGAGAGTGAACTGTCAGGCAAAGGAGACTTGAACAGTGAGGACACATCTGAGAGACACGCAGGACACTTTTGGGGATTACTGGGTGTTTCTGTATTACAATCTTTCCTTCGAAAAACAGCAAGACCTAACTAACATAAGGAAAAAAATATTTGTAGGATTTTTTCTTACTGGCTCACAAATATTTACTAGCTTTGTTGGGTTTATTTCTGGCTGGTTATATTAATGTTAGTAATCCAGATTCTGTGTTCAGAATGTATTGAGAGATGGTGGTAACATTTTACTGTCAAAATCAAAGGGCTTTTTAAATACTGTAACAGCCTCCCTTGGAAAGAAGTCTGTAGGTCCAGAAATAACACACTAAGAGAGATCCTGTAAACTGCATTCTGCATCTTTTTTTCTTTCCTACGCTTTTATATTAATTTCTAAAGTACTTTGAACAATGCAAATAAATTAGGATACAATTCCAAGTGCCTGTACACCACTCGTCTGTACCGCTTGCCACCCTCTGTCTCCTGGTTTCCTTGCCATCTGCTAAGACATTAGGCAGCAAGTCTCCAAGAAGTCTTTTGAGCCTTGTCATCAGCAGCTCAACCTCCCCTGAGCCCTCAAAACTTGCTCTCTGTGTGAAGAGGAGGCACTGGCAAGGGAGGGCTGGCTACCAGCGGAGCCAGGAGAAGAGCACAGGGCTGCTGGGACAGTCTGGGTAACAGAGCGGGGTACCAGGCTGCCCAACTCCCCTGGATGGCTGTCTAGGAGGACAACAGAATCATAGAAGGGTGTGGGGTAGAAAGGACTTTTAAAGGTCATCTAGTCTAACCCCTCTGCAGTAAACAGGGACATCTTCAACTAGATCATGTTGCTCAGAGCCTGTCCAACATGGTCTTGCATGTTTCCAGGGATGGGACTTCTACCAGCTCTCTGGGCAACACCTTCCAGTGTTTCACCTGAAGCTGTTTCACCAGAAAGTGTAACATGACTTAGGGGCAAACCAACAGCTTCACTGGCAGTTCAA
The DNA here is from genome assembly GCA_038090715.1 of Florisuga fusca. Taxonomy (NCBI): domain Eukaryota; kingdom Metazoa; phylum Chordata; class Aves; order Apodiformes; family Trochilidae; genus Florisuga; species Florisuga fusca. Next base: position 10,922,728 of record JAAWXA010000004.1, on the reverse strand, counting down.
CAGCATGAGAGGAAGAAACATCAACTGGTCTCTTTCTTCCTCATGCCTTAGGAAAGGTGCTGACAGCGTTTCACTGTGCTCTGAGGACACGGTGACATTTCTAGATCTTTTATTCAGTTGTCATCTGATCCTCCTGTGTGTCTCTAGAGGCAATTCCACAGGGTCCTCTGGAAGCATTTCCACTGGCTCCCAGATGCTTTAGCTGGGCGTTCCTGTTGCATCGGAAGTATGCATCGACAGAGGAGGTGCCTACCACTTTCCAGGACACCTTCCCATCCCAAAGCTTCCCAGTGTCCGAGTCAAACAAAGGGAGCAGCACAGAGCCCAAGGAGCACATCACGCTCCATGACAGCCATGCTGGGGCTATGCTCTTCATGGTCAGGGATGGAGGGCAGTTCATGGGAGACAAGGAAGGATTAGAGACTCCTAAGCAAGCATGAAAAAAAGGAGAAGCAGGAGTAGCCAAGGCCGCCCAGGCAGGACAGAAGCATCCAGAGGGAGGGCTGAATGGTCCCTCTTGCCTCCACCATAGCATTCTTGCTCTATGGCACCCTCACTTCAGCCACCCACAGCCACGGGTCCCAGGACCCTCTGGCTCATCCCACTGGTGGGGCAGGCATGGGGCTGGCCAGGGCCCCAGGAGCTCATTGCATGAGAGAAGTGACTATGCCCAGGGCAAAAGAGGGAGATTGCTTTTTGGGAAGGAGGTGAAACACCTTCCCTGAGTGCACTGACACTCTGTGGGGTCAGTGGCTGGTGTACCCTGCAGTGCAGGCACTAACAGTGGTAGATGGTTCAACAACCTGGGTTGCAGGAAGGAGCCGGTGGCCACACAGCAGCATCCAGGGAACCTCACATACCCACAGAGCTCTCATCCTGTGTGGCCATCTCCTAAAGAAAGCTCCAGCTTCACTGGCAAGGCTGAACAACCTCTCTCTCCAAACTTCCATCCATTACAGGAGATATTTAAGCAGTAGGAGCCATAGTGCAGACATTCAGTCCCACACAACATCCCAGAAGAGTCTGCAGTGCTAAACATGGCCTAGACTATACATAGAAGCTGAGTTTCTGCATCAAATGTTGTTTACTCCACATATCCAGGAATAAGGGATATGCATTTAGGGAGCAGTGCTTTCCTCACACCCCATTACTGATGCAGCAGGGTTGTCAAAAGAGCAGAGTACAACAGTTCACCATCCCTTAAGCCCATGGCTTGCACCTCCAGACCTCACTGACCACATCCCATCCAGTCCAACAGAACTGGGCGGAACAGTGACCAGGAAGGTCCATCAGCAAACACCGAGCTCCATCAGCACTTTGGAGGGGTTCTGCCTTTACAAAGATGGCAAAGTTTGGAACTGCCAGCAGCTCTTGGCTTGGATGTGCCACTCGCTCTGCACCCACCCCGCCCTTGCTTCTTCACACGTGCCTTGCAGAGGTCAGTGTTAGCACATAAGGCCCTACAACATCCAAGATCCCAGACACCAGACCCTGACGCTCCAGGCAGCATCCTATATCCCCTCACAACAAGCAGCCCACTGACACCACCTTGTGCCAAAGACTCACAGTGAGGGATTTGAGCCTTACAACACAGGGCACCTGCAAGTCTTTTAAACTTTGGCCCAGGGTCTTTGCACTCCTGCAGAGAGGTGGGATAAGCTCAGCATGCCACAAACAGTTACCAGGAGGTGGAGAACAGACAAGCACTGCTCGGATCTGTGGCAGTCAGCAAGCAGATGGCTCTCTCAGCTTGCTTCCAAACTGACTCCAAGGAGCCACGAAAGGCCAAAACCCATCCACTTTCCTGGGGGCTGGGCTTTAAAAACCTGTGCTTTATGTACTACTGTAGCATAAATCTTAGACTTGCTCATTTTCCCTCTTCCAGGCCAAGACCCCCAAGCTGAGGCAGCCCCCTGCACCCCCTGGTATGTAGAGCCCAACTAACACATCCCATCTGCTGCAGTGAATCAGCAAAATCCATCCGTATTTCCTGGTAGGATTTTGGCACCTGCTCTCAGAGTGAGTTGACAGTTGAACCTGTTATTCTCCACCACAAGAATAATAAGCTTGGGTTTTCACAATGCTTTTCAGTGGAAAGTTTCCCAAAGCATTTCACAAACAGAACAGAGTGTAGAAAAAAGGGATGTTCCTGCCAAAACCTGAAGTGCAGCCATTCTGTTCTGGAAAACAGCAACTGCTAAATAATGAGGAGAAACAACACAGAGATTTTTAGGAAGCAAAAACAAATGGCTGCAGAAGTGTGGAAAGACATCCTGGGAACTTTGCTATAATTAATAAAAAAAAAAATAAAAGAAAGAAAGAGCTGTGGATATAGAACTGTCTTGGCTGTAATTTTCATTTCAAAAGGCTTCCTTTTGTTATTTGGGTACGAGTCATAACCAGCCTCCTGTTTCTCTGGAAAACGATCAGCCTAGCAATTTCTTCCTTTATTAAAAAAAAACAATGCTGAAGAACATTTAGATCACTTAGATGCCCTCCAGTCAGCAGAACAGCAGGGTCTGACCAGCACTGCTTAAGGTACAGAAGGGAGTTGCCGGGGAAATCTCAGAAGCGGTAACAATTATCTTTGAGTACTCATACAGGACCAGGGAAATTTCAGAGATACAGCTGGGACTCAGGTCCAGGTTAAGGTCCCTCACTGTAGGTCTCTGTCAGGGGTGGGTGCCTAAATTTCCATTTTCATCAGTGAAGATCCTGTTAATGGAGGGTAAAGAGAAACATGCCTCAACCCAAAGGAGATACCAATGGGAAGCTCAGCTGAATTCCTCTCCAGATTATACACTAGCATCTGAGCTTGGATGTCCTTGTCCATACAGGGGGTTTGAAACCAGATGATCTTTAAGGTCCCTTCCAAGCCATGCCACTCTATGCCCCACCTGGGACTCCCCCTGGTATCCAAAATGTTTATATGTGGCTGACGTATGAGACAGGGCTCAGAGCACCTTTCTGGAGTGGCAGCTGGATGCAGGGCTGGACCTCAGGCCTCTCAGGGGGCATGGGACAGACGTGTTTATCAAAGTCTCTCCCACTTTGGGTCCCCCCCATCTGCAACAGGAGTGCAGAAACTTCAGGCAGGCACCCAAGGTGTGCACACCTACAGTTCACTGCCCTCAGCTCAAACTGTGTTCTGTCCCTTAGCACTATTCATGCTACAACCAGAAGGACCTCAGAGGATTTTACATGGAAGGCCCTAGAAACACAAAAGTGCAAGGAACAGCTGAACTTCAAATGCTCATATGTGCTTGCTGGCTTGAGCTTCAAATAGGTGGTTGCAACAGTCTGAAACACATTTGTTGCCTAGGGAATAGAGGCACCAATAAGACACGATGGAACAGTGATTACTGTTCAGATTACTGAGGAAGCTGGGTTTGCAAGCGATGCCTTCAATTCCAGCAGCAAGTATTAAATCATCCAATCATTATATATTTTCCAGTGAATTTAATATCAGTACTGTCTCATTGTACCTCGTAGAGGCTTTAGATTTTTTTTTTTAAGCGAGAGTGCTGCTCCTGGATCTGTAACACTCCAGAAGAAGTCATGAGAGCACATATTGAACACACTTTTGCATTTCCAAGAGATTATCTGATTATGGTCATCGAATCACAGGTTATGTTTAAATTACTTTTCATTAGCTAAGATGTGGAGTTCTTGAACCAGAGAAACCCACTCCTTCAAAAACTAAACAAAAATAAGTTGTCAAAAAGTAGTATCCTCTCTAGCCATTTCTATAAAGTCTTCTGAAAAAAATCCCCTGCACATGCCTAAGGCTACCAGAGAAATGAGTTTTACTGCTCAAGAAAAAAGCAACATATCTTTTTGAAATAAATTCTGGGTTTCATTCTGAGGCATGAGCTTTATCCTGAAATGCACTGGGTTTCCATACTTTTGTGTTAATGTTTCCTATTTCAACAAGATCTCACCTTTCATATTGCAGTAGAGAAGATACCTGGGGATAGCTGTTTAATAACTGGAATATGGCAAAGTAGCTTTCTGCAAAATAAAGAGATTTATTAGGAAATGCGTGTTCCAGATTTTATTTCAAATTCTTCATTCAAATATTTAAAATAATCCAGGGAAGAAGGTGAGCAGAGATTAGATAGAAATTAATTGACTGGCTGAAAACAAAGAATATGCTGAAAAAATCCCTGTCATGTGCTGATCTGTATGTCTGCTTAACTTGTGTAAATAACTGCAGATGCAGCTAATTAGCTTAAAATATTACCAACCAATAGCAACAGTGAAATAAATGGCAGACTTCCTCAGAGATACTGGGTTTAGATGATGTCTCTTTTGGAAACTGTCTGGTTTTGATTTTGTAGAATCATACAAACCTAGGCTTAGTGTAAACCTCAGGAGGTCATCTAATTTTAATCCATCCTCCTGTCCTCAGGCAGGAGCGCAAAGACATTATGAAGAGATATGTGTCTTGTGTAGCTGTAAAACATTTCACAGTCAGTCTCAGTAGCCCATGCCAATTCTTAACAATCATTACATTTAACCTATATCTCTCATGTTGCAATTTAAGCTGATAATTTCTTGTCTTGCCTTCGGTCATGATGAAGAAATGAGCAACATCCTACTTGCAGTAACTTTACACACATTTTAAGATATTCTTGAGATCCTTGTCTTCCTTTCACTATTCCCTTTCAGAAAACAAACAACAGGAAACAAATACAACAACATGTATTCCATTTTCAAGGGTGACATTTAGCCCATGTGACCCTGCTATTCTTATGAGTGTGGATGCTCCCACATTTAGGGCTCTTGGTTGTTTCGAAGGGGAGACTCTCTACTGTTTTCCTGCAGACACAGATGGTTTGATCCAATGTGCATACCTAACTCCAAGCCAACAGGAAGGTCAGGGCTGAGCAAGGAGCAGTCGAGTAAAGCAACTTTCCTCTCTGTGAAAAACAAGTGGAGGAAACAATTTTAAAATTTGTGTTCAGTGCATGTCTGGCTGCCTGCTCTATATCTGAAGTGTTTTTGCTTAGGATCCTTTGCTCGCCTTTCGCCTTGCGGGGAGAGTCTGGTAACAGGTTTTGGGCTGAAGAATGTCCTTATGTGCCCATTGGTTGATATTTATATACCTGAGGTACTTTATGGTACTACAGAACACAAATTCTTGCTTGACAGTTTTGTCAGACCCATTTCAAATGCTTGAAGAAATGATGGCTGGAAACAGAAGGGCATTAAAAACTTAATCAGGAAGCATGGGAATCCAATAACCCCTTGGCAAAGAATCACAAAAGCATATCTGTGAAAAAGTCCTGGGCAAGATCAATAGTGGTGTATTATGTACCTACCATCATTTCTAATTGTTTACAATGTTTCGACTCAGGTAGATTTTTCTTAAAGGGGTGTGTTTATAAAATGATTCTTCAGGACATCTTGGTGAGTCCCTTGGACCAGTGAGTAAGGAAACCTTGGACCTCATAAGGCTATCAGGAAAATATCAGGAAGTGGGCTTACATATTTGGGAAAGTGAACAAGTGATAAAATAAGTCTTAGTGCAAGTGTCTAAGGAAAAGTGTAATTCCTTTATCACCTTCTCAAGGTCAGTGTAATCCCTAGAGTGTTCACCCTGACCTATTTAATTTCAAATTGATCATTCTTTTGTTTCTATTTTAAAGTCTGCTCTTTTAGGAAGAAGACATTCACAAAGTGCTCAAAAAGAGAGGCAAGCTCTGAAGGAAAGTTTTGTATTGCAGTCTGCTAAGATTCAAATCTGTCTTCTATTAAAGTCAAGCAAGCCACAAGTTTAAGAATTGAATCCTGATCACACAAAATACAGGCTGTGAAGTGAGGGCTGTTCAGTGTTGCCAAGAAGTTTGGCTTTACCAGGCTCAAGGGCAGCCTTCACTTGCACTGTGGTGGTGAGGCATTAGATGGAAAAGCCATGGGCTTGCTGCTATGGCAGGGCAGGGAATTAGCTTACCCAGCCCATCAGATATGAGACGTCTGTTTCAAATGAAATTTCCCATCACCTGCCTTCTTCCCCTCCCCTGAAATAGATAGCCATTTGAGCATAAAAAATAATGTAAGGGAGAGAGAAACATTATGATTTAACCGCTGGAGGCACTTATCTTCCCATACGGTATAAAGTGCTTTGACAGTAACTTACACTAGACACCAAATAAAATTAATAGGTGACATGAATCCTACCATTTGTGCTTTCTTTCATATTTCCAATTAGAAAAATGATAGAATCCCCAGCCTGATAAATTTTAAAGGATCCTTTCCACTGACTCCAAAGGCTTGAGAAAGATGGAGCCGTCCCACTGAGATGGCACACAGCACCTCATGTTGGAGCCGCCAGACAGTTGTTCATTGCAGAAGTGGCCAGTGGGGTTAATGATCATACTCCTTGAGTGCTAGGTGTGACTTTCCTCTCCAGAGAGCCTGCAGAAGCAATGATGTGAGAGCATGGGTAGTGCTAGGGATAAGGGAGCCCAAAGTTAAGGGTCTTGCTTCACTTGATTCAAACAAGAAGCTTGAAACAAAGATCACATCTATACTGAGACACAGAACATGGGGTGGAGAGCCCCAACCCAACAGGATCTACCTTGCTGCCAGAGTGGGAGGTTTTTACAGCTGTGTCAATAGAAAGCTGCACCCAAACTGGTGGCCCTGCTGGGTGACGGGTCTTGCCAAGAGAGACACATCAAATGGGCTTGTGTTTCAGAGGAAGGTAAGCCCACGGTGGTGTTTCAGACCAAGGTGGTCTATCTTCAAGTGTCTAAAAGGCAGCAAAAGTCTCCATTCATCTAAAAACTCATCTCCACTCATCTAAATGGGTGTTTATTTCCAGCTGAGATGCCGTACGGACAGTAGGACCCCACCTAGTGGTCGAGAAAGGCAGAGGTCACCCCACAGATACCTTACCACATCTCCCAGTCTCGTATCAGTGTCTCAGACAACCTATGATATTGCAAATGACTTTAGACACCCACGGCTAGGCAATTGATTGCAAGTAGGAACTTAAATACCCAGCTCATGTAGGTCTGTGTGTCCATGTGAAGCCAAATCACACCTGCTGTCTCTGCACGTACTCCGGATTAAACAGTTCAGGTTGGTTTTGGTAGAGTCTGTAGCTCACTCAGTTGTATGAGCTAGAAATGACTTTAATTTCTTGACGAACCATTGATCCTCCATGTTTTGGGCAGAATTTCCATCTCAGAAGTGGCAGACTTCACCTCCAGATCTTTCATTTTATCAAAGCAACATTTTCTAATAAAAATGTCTATGTTGTAAAACTTACCTCTGTATTTCCTGGGAGGTGCTTGAGAATGCCACTGCTTCTTTTTTTAAAGCAAACACTATTTTAGCTGTTGCCTCTTTGAAGGATATAGCCTGGATTTTTTTGTAGCTTTTAGAGGTTGCTGCCCATGTTGAGATAGCTATCAGGACTAGCTCTCCATCTCTCCATTGCTCCCTTCACCATGCTGTTTCACAGGGACACAGGAGCTGGCCACAGACCTGGGAATAATCTTTCCAACAGCCCCTTGGCATCCCCATGGGGGTAGGTGTGAGGGAGAAGAGGCAGAGGCACTGTCTGCTTCAGTGGGTAGGGCTCTCCTGGAGATTGGGGGGTGGGGGGGTGGCTTGGACAGAGGACACAGCCAAGAGACTTGTTTGAACAAGTGCTGCTCAGAAGAGCTGACAATCACGCCATCATCCTTGCTGAAACACCCAAGGAGTCTGCTTTTTCCTTTCAGCTGTAACCTGAGTGTTAACGTTGTTGTCTGCTAATGAACTGTATCTTTTTCAATCTTGCAGATGCCTGGAGATGTAAAGTTGCTCCTTAAACCGCTCCCGGATGAACAGGTTGGTAAGTGGTTACTTCCTTAAAGCTTTACATTCCTTGGAAACCAATTATTTTTATTTCAGAAGCTGTGAATCCTAGAAAGCTTGTTCCTAACTCAGAAGTGTAGCTGAAAGCATCAGTACTCTAAATTAGGAGCATGATCTAATTGATTAGTTTTACAAAAATATGAGTTCCAAATTGAAGCAGGGTTGAAGCTTTCATTGCCTTGGCTACTTTAAAGCATTAACGTTTCCCTTTTAACATTGCTTCTCAATAAATATTCATTTTAATGAATTTCAGCGATGTCTTGCACATTGCTATAATTTTATTAGACCAAGCAGAGATATTTTTGGTTTACTCCTTGAGAGGATTGCATGGCTGTTCAAGGTATTTCATCTTTTGGGAAGGGGGATTTGGGAGGCCATCTGATCAAATGGGATGGGCACGAGACTGAGACTGTAATGACTCAGGTGTTAATCTCCATTCTGTGACCTTGGGCAAATCATTTCATCTTCCTACATTTCTCTGCTACCTTTTATCTTTCTTTAACCCTCTTAATTAAGCCAGAGTGCTACAGATAATACAGATAATAACCAATTCTTCCTTTTCATGAATTAGACATGCTCCTCTTAAAATGCCACAGAGGTTGGACTGTGGTGAATGTGTGCAATTACTTTTAGTAAAGACAGTGGCTGTTGCACACACAACCTCCCTGGATTCTTATGAGCGTCTGGATTAATTATATCCTGCCTTCAGTAATCCTCTAGAGAATGAAAATAATGAAGGGTAAATACCTTTTATTAATACAATTACAGTGTGTAATATGAAAAAAGCTGAATGCATCATATATTTTGGTAACTACTTAATGGAACAGGAGGACACAGCTAGAGCAAACACCCCATCCTCAGACACACTCCCCACTGGGTTTCAGCTGATGAGCCTTCTTACAGAGAGGCAGAGCTGCCAAGCTTCCCACATCACTAGCAGCACCAAACCCCACAGGATTTGATGTGATGGCACATCTGGGTAGAAATCCTTGGTCCCCATGATACTGAGGATGTGTAATGAGGAGCTCAAGCTGCGTGCCAAGAGAGGTTGTCCCTCACGTGCTGGAATGCTTCAGAGGAGAGGTGGACAGGGGTCTGCAGGCATCCCAGAGGACCATAAAGTCTCCATGGAGAAACTGAGTATTTCAGAGGGACAGAGGCAACTTCCAAGATGCTGAGCCACAAATTCAGTGGCGGAGGATGTGTCTGTGAAAGTCACTCAGCCATGATTAGGAAAGTAAATCTTTCAGCAGAAAATAATATCCCGGTTAAGCACTCTTAGTGTCTAAAGTAAACAGTGACATCTTTGTATTGAAAAAATATCAGTGGGAGAAATCTAACCTGTGAAAGCCATCTGGATGCACACAGTGGAAAATGGATCATGACAGTCTGAGGGCAAGAGGATGTGATGAAAGGTATATTTTGCATTCAAAGAGATAAGCTAGTTGAAATGTAAAAAAATCCAGAGCTTTCTTAATGCAGTGCCAGCATGTTTAATTTAATGGGCAGGAGGGCATTAAAGCACTCTGAGCCCCCTAGCAGTGTTAATGTAGCCTCCTTGCAGAACCACACCACTGATGGTCAGGGTGGTCTTTCCTTAATGCCAGGCAACATATAACACATGGTTATTACTTGAGAATAGCTGTAGTAGCACCTTAAGGTGCCAGTTATCACAGAATCACAGAATTAATGAGTCTGGAAAAGACCTCTGAGATCATCAAGTCCAGCCTAAGACCTAACACCACCACACCAGCTAACCCATGGCACTGAGTGACACATCCAGACTTTCCTTAAGCACCTCCAGGGATGGTGATTCCCCCACTTCCCTGGGCAGTCCATTCCAATGTCTGATCAGCCTCTCTGTGAGGAAGTACTTCCTGATATCCAACCTAAACCTCCCCTGGCACAACTTATGTAGGACATTATTATCCAGGGAAGAACTGAAAAACAGAAGCAGTGTCTGTATAAAAGACTCTGGAACAGAGAAAGAGTTCTGTCCCCTGTATCCAGTGAGGCTCTGCTCTTTCATTCACTGAGCAAGATTTGCTGCATACAGTTCACCAGGAGTATCTACACTTTATAATATTTTAAGGAATGGCTAGAATTTCACCCTCAGAGGAATCTTTAGGAAATAAGAAGTTTTTCAGATTACAAAATGAGCTCTGTCTGCTTCTCATCCTTCTGGTAGGAAGAAAGGAAAATTAATGTGTTTTGCAAATTGGAGTAAAGTGTTTTTCTTTTCTCCATCTCAGCTCATGAGCTGCTAGATCTTAAAGCCCTGCAGGTTAGAGATACACACGTAATATGAAAAAAAGCCATTTAAATAAAAAGGTAGGGCTAGACAAGTTCCAGAGGTGCTATCAAGCCTCAGCAATCACATGATTCTCTGAAGAAGAGCATGGTCATGCTGCTGAATGAGTCCTACAACATCTCTATCCAAAAGTCACTACCCTATGTCAGTGAAGCACATCAGATCCTTGACCCAGTCATCTCTAGGGGAAAATGTTCTCTACCACAGAACCTGTTGTGCTGTTCTTTACTTATTTTTGGCTCCCTGCTATCTAAGCATCAATTAAGGGAAAAGGGATTAGCTTCAAGGCGGAATTGGCTCAAATACTTTACAAGGGAATCAAACAAACCTTCAAAGTCATGCTGGCATGTTTAGCTCCAGCCTTTGCAATATGTGCCAATATTTTACGCTCTGAGTACTGGAGGTAGCAATGGGACTGCTGTCTTTTTTTTTATTATTGTTTTAAGAAGCACATGTCACCTCATCTCTGCATTTACATAACCCTCCATGTCCATGTAATTTTTGTTTTCCTCTCAGTTAAGTAAAATTTAATCCTCAGTGAAATAGTCCCCCATGGGCTATAGTGTTTGGACCAATAACTCCTTCCAGAGGCAATCACAGCCTTCTGAAGATGGAGGAGGGGTATCCCCCTATATGCTTCACCACCCTCTGCAGCAGACAGTTCTGCCTAGTGCTAGATCTCAACTGTCTGCTTCCCCAGCCCACGTCTGGGCATCCTGCTCCTTCCAGCTATCCCTCCTGGTCTCTGTAGCCCTTCAATGTAAAATTTCCATGTATCTCACTCTCTAAATGCCTAAGGCTGACATGACCCCCAGGGGCAAGTAATTTTCCTGCTGGGAGGGTAATGTGTATTCACACACCATCATTTTTCTTCCTTAGACTATGCTGCTATCCTCGTCAAACATACAGACACAGACAAGTGCACATAAAGCTTTTCAAAGCAAAGTCTAGAAGAAACTCTGCTATAGCATTTAGAACCAAAATAACCCAGGTCTAAAAAGCTATCAAAATTAGCATTAGACTGAACTGAATATGTGTCAAGGAACAGCTAAGGTACCCAAATAATCCTAATTCTTATCCTGCTGAGTAGTCAGCCATCTGCCATCTCTGATTTTGTGAGCAGATTGCTGAAAATACATGCCACGAAACACTAGGTGTGTTTTTATTAACATATATAAACTTTTTTATATATATATATATATATATGTCTAGTCTGCAGCACTAAATGTAGTGTTTTGCCATCATGCCAACCTTTGGTATTTTTCATGTAAGTACTATTATTTTATGATCTGTGCCCATGAGATCAGTATGCAGGCGAGCAGAGATGGTACTGTGTCTTATGGCACTGAGTAATTCCCAGGAACAGGCCAGGTGCTTGGCAGCCTGGATAAGCAGACAACAAGAAGGAGAAGGGAGTACCTGCTTCCTGAGGGATGGGTGAGGCTCTAAGCCACTGGCTGGCATCATGAAGCGTAATGACAGGGTCCATGCTCCCTTGTAATGTTTTTGCATTTTTGCATTCTCCAGCAAGCTCCACCTTTTCAATCACACCAACTGCAAGCCACACATACAGCTTCAATGAAGCGTTGTCTGAAATGTTTTCATACTCAAGGCAGCAATGGCAGAGAGAAAAAATCCAGAATGACAAACAGGAGGTAAATCAAAGGAGTCTGATGGATGAGGCAATGGCTTATCAGAGACTCATGTTCAAACACTTCTCCTCTCTGTGGGTGAGGTGTTATGCCTGCAATCAGCTGTACCTGTGCCTGAGAGCCATGCCTGAAGCCAAGTGCACTTCCCATCTTCATTGCTAACCTCCATGAAGATTTTGTAGCCTTCTCTGATGAGGATGTCCTGCCTCTCTGGTGTTGCATAATGTAAGAGGGCCATGCCCAAAGGGCCAGGTCTTGGACCCTCATGTTGTAAAACCCTTCTACCAGTATGAATCAGGCTTGATACCAGGTACACCTCACTGACTGTACAACCTCACATAACTAATGTGAAGCACACAGAGAAACAAGGCACAAGAAGTGAGCCCCAGGGAAGGCTGCAGTGCCATGGGGCCTCCATCACTTGTAAGAAAGCCCTGCAGGCATGCATCTGACCATTGCATGGATGGACTCTGGACTCTCTGGTGACCATTTCTTACTAAGGATTGTCTTGCAGAAGAAAGACCAAAACCTACGTTGTCTCTTCCCTGGCTTATCACCAACAGTGCTGTGTTTATCTCACCTCCAAGCTTAAGTCTTAGAGAAGATGAAAACTTCACAACCTTTCTGCTTGGCCACACGTACCATTAAAGCTCCTGTGTGCTCACCTGGGCTTCCTTCTGTGACTTTGGGTTAGCAAATATTCTGTTTGCCAAGAAACATGAAAAGTTCTGTCTGGCAACACACACACCATGGGAAGTGCTGGGGCATCAGAAAGAGCTTGTCCATATAGCTTGGTGTTCCCTGGATGCTGCAGCCACCCTTTCAGGTGAAGGGGATCTGTAGTGCTCCCTGAGTGGCACATGGAGAATTCACAGACAAATGGACTGAGCCTTGCTCATGCTGTTATCTGCTGACCCTAGCACCCCTGTAGGACTCTCAGACAGCTGCTCTCACACCTTAAGACCAGGGACAGCATCAAAACACAACACCCTCACACAATTCATACAGAGGCAAGCATTACCTTACTACAGACCCCTGTCTCAGCAGGGATGCTGGGAAGTATGAAAGAAATCTGTTGGGCAGGTGTATCAAAGCCCTCATGGAATGTCCTGAGGACATTTCCCTGCTGACTACCCATTTCTGTGACATCCTGGACAGGGTTCAAAGAGCAGCCAGTGGGCATGAGTCCTGCTACAAACCTGCAGGGGAAAATTTTCTCAGCCACAATCCACTTGGCCATCTGGGTTGGCTACTTCAGTGAAACAGGGCTACACAGGACGTGGTTAAGAGGATCCACAGGCTCTTGCTGGATTTCATTGCACTCTCAGCCTCTGATGTAATGATCTTCCATGAAGCCCCTCAAAGGTTTACTTTTGGCAGAAGACACTCTTGCTTTTCCTCCTGGTGAATGGGAAGCTACTGTGAATGTCAGAAATGCCATTGTCACTGCAAATTTTGGTAAGTGGCACCTTCAGGCAGGTGCAGTGTCAGACAATAGCAAGTGTCTTCCATACTCAGATCCCCTCTCCTTCTCCAGAACTACACAATTATCAAACAACGAGGCTTAAAACATGTCCCATGGCCAGAGATCTTGTGCTGAACTCTGATATTTTGTAGTCACTGGGAAGCAGTGACACATCACAGCTGATAAAGGTAACAACCTCATCTGCAAAACAATTGTCAACTCCAGGTTGAAGCTGTTCCAGACACAAAAAGCCAGTCAAGTGTCAGCTGTCCTCAACCCACCCACTAGTCTGTCACACCCAACACGTTACCATATATCTGTCGTAAATTTTCCATTCCTAATTTAGGCAAGCAATATCCATGCCAGGTTCAAAGCCACTCCAAAGCCAACCCTGTGACTGGTGTTGGCCTGTTTGCCATCAAGTTGTCCCCTGTAGCATGGCAAGCTGCTCACAGACATGGCTGTGCATTCAGGATATTTCTGGTGAGAGAGGAACAGCCTTTGTCAGTAGCAAAAGAGAAATATGTGGCTTCAAGCCTGTTTTTGTCCTCAGAATTCATTTCACTATGCATCATATTGACATCCTCAGGAGTCTAGACCACCTGAGGCCAATACTGGCATCCCCCATGGAGAAAAAGAGCCAGAAAGAGCCACCTAAATGTGTGGCCAAATGCAGGCGCTGACAACTATCATCAGTAAATTTTTTCCAGAGGCCTGAAGACACCCAGCCCAGTGTGGAAGCCACTTTCTTGCTCGGTGAAATTCATGTCCACTGGAAAAGGAGGCCTCAGCAGTCAGCATAAATTGCAGCAGCCTGTGCTGCCTGCCTCAGCTCACACCAGGGAATAAGACCAAAGCATCTTGGCGTAAATCTTCCCTGAGATACGCTCCATTGCCTCTCACTTGCCAACAAGGATGAGAGCATAGCTGTTCTGTTATCTGTCATTATCTGTTTTCGTGTTCTCACAAGCAAATGGGTAATATTCCCCCAGCAGGTAGCACTCTCCAAGGCTGGCCCCTGGGAACAGATGAATGCATCCATGGCGGGGACCTTTGCATTGAAACTGAACCCGGCTGCACTTTGTGGTGCTGGGCTGTACAGACAGGCTAACAAACACAAAGGGGTCAGTGCAGTTATGCCAAACATATGCTGTATAATTGATTCTCAGATTTGGTTCCCTATCTGCATTGCTGAAGAACAAAGGAGGAGAAAGACTTAAAATATGATGCAAGACATAAATATTTCTCAATGGGATATTTTTTAAAGTTTTCTGTAAGGCATCATCTGCTCTTTAAGCCTTGACCATTATTCCATTTTCAGAATTTATAGCATAAATTATAACCACATTTTCTTTCTTTTAGAAGTATCCATGCAAGTCCTCAAACAGTTGGCCATCAATCTGAGGAATGAACATCTCAGAGATGGCTCTCCCGGCCAAGACCTCAAGAGATAAGAGGATAATAACACTACACATTAGCCCGAAGCATTCCTGAAAGCCAGGGCTCCCCTGCCGTCCTAGTTACTTCCCAGCATAGGGATTGTTTCTTGGTAGCTGGCAAAGTTTGCTCCAGTAACTTGCGCAGCATTTCCTGCTGTCCCGTTCCCACTTTCTCAAGAAAAGCCGGCATGGAACAAAATAGCTTTTGAGGCCAGAGTTGATTGCCATCCCCAGATGCTTTGCATTCAGTGTGCCATCTGTGTTTTGTTTTCTTGTTAAGAGGGTTTTGTAACAGTTTTTATTATCTACTGTAACTAGAAACAACAGCAGGAAATCGTGTAGTGCAAAGCAAGTATAGCGAGTGATTTGGCTTCGCAATCACTGGCCATCAATCCTCCACTTGAAAATGCTCCATTGCGAGGCTTTTCCATCCTCACTTGCACGTGTATTTGTGTGTGAGAGACGGTGCAAATACAGGGCAAAAGCATGTGTGTGGCAGAAAGGCAGGAGATGGGTAAAAAGACCCCCCAAACACTAAAGCATAGCAGTGTTTCATGCTGCTGCAAACAGATACCATTTGCAAAGAGCAAACTAGTTAGCTCATTTTTTCTGATGGGAACAAAAACTTTCCTGCATCTTAGGTCAGTCTAAGAGATAATCAAGCTGTCCAATTTACTCGGTCTTGTGCTCTCAGCAATCGGATGAACAGTTTCATTGATTAATAGTGATTGGTTTAACCAATGGAGTTAACCTCAGAATTAATTATGTGGTCAGTAATTTAAGTGACTTGTGAAAAAAAACACCCTGACTGCTGTCTTGCAGCCCATTTCTCATTAAATCTTTCTGTTCATTTGTAACCTTCTGCTTTTGTACAAATCCATGATCTCACACAAACTCTAGTTTCAGTGTTTGGACTCCTCTGTATACACCAAAGTGAAGAAAAAAGAGAAAGCAGCATGGATTCTGATATCCTACTACAGAGTTATTGTAAATTTGCACTCGCTGCATACCAGGGAATAGGAAATTTCATTTTCAAGGGCTCCCTGGGGGGCTGAGATAAACTACAAAAGTCACAACTTGTCATAATTAAACACTCATGCCCATTACACACAAAGGAAATTATGCACATTTATCTAGGTCATTGAAACATTCATATGGCAATACTGTACATGAATGTCCATTAATATCCTGTAAGAATTTACTGAAAGTGTTCTCCCAGAAGCAATGCAAGGCTGTCTCAGATGGAGGTGCCATAATAGCATGGGGAAGAGAGGGGGAGGAAGGATTGGAATGGCTTATATATTTCCAGAAGGAATGCAAAAGTGTTTAGATGGGTATACCCACCACTGCCTCTCTGCCAAGTAAAGCATAAACATGTTAATTGGATAAGCTTTTCATATCATCATTCTATATTGTTATCGAGTACCAGTAATAGGTGTGGCTTAAAAACTGATAAAGAGCAGGTGGTGTGCTGCTTGGAAGTGAGCTTGGTTTGTCTAATGAAACTTGGTTTATTAGAAGCTGGTAGCACTGAAAATACCTCCTACCTCATTTCTCAGATTTGTTTTTTGAGCACCTATTTGCTGTGGTAATATGTGAGGGGGTGACAAATTAGAAAATATTTTCCCATGGACAACAATGCAGTTATCTGTATTCCCTTTACTTTTATCACCTCCTTGATGGTAAGCTCCAGCAAACTCCCCTGCCCTCTGGTACTTTTTAAAAGCAAAAAAATATATTTGTCCCCATTGAAAAAACAGCAAAGCTTGTTAGAAACAGCCCTGATGAGTCTGGCACTTGCATCTTCTGGGGAATTAATGGCCAGGTGTTGCTAATGGCTCTCAGCTTTGCATCAACACTCCAAGTCACTCCTAATCTCCAGTATGGGCTCTGCTCCTTAATGCTTAATTAGAGCACAAACAGCTCTATGAAAATAACATTGATGGTCTGAGTCAAACACACAAAAGAAGATAAAATGCAGGAGTTAAGGGTTAAGAAAAATAAAATAAAATCCCAGAAGGACTAACACACAGCCATCTGTGTAAGGAGGTTTTGTTTTACAGCAAACACTGATAGAAATGGCTGAATATATATATTTCTTTTTGGAATCTGAGCTGTAGATGTTTTGCTGCTAAAGGAGTTGCTTTTATGCCTAGATTATGTTTTATGTTATTTGGACCACTGCCAAGTATGTGACAACCCTTGTGTGGGAAAGTGGCATGAATTTTAAGAATGAATGAGAAGTTCTCTGAGTGTTTCTGCCACAAGCACTTCATTCACTAGTGGTGTTTTGTTGTTTGTTTTTTTGTGGGTTTTTTTTCTTACATGAGACGATTTACTAATCCTGTCAGAAAAAAAAAATCTTAACATATCACCCATGAAATTAATACAACTTGTAAATTCACCAGGTAGAAGAACCCATAATTTTGATATTTCATCAAAATATTGGGAAAAAAATCTCAGCCAATAAACACATTCATATGGAGTCAGTACATGAGACATGAAACATCTTCTTAATCCAAAAGGAAGAGAGTTTGAAGCAATTCCACTTCCTTTTACTTTCAAAATGTTTTTCGAGCTCTGACGTGCATCAGTCTGGTATCTGAAGATGTGTCCCACCCCCAGCTCTAGAGGCAGAAAGGTCTGCCTAAAGAAGGGGGCTCCTAGAAAGCCAGATGAATAGATATAATAGATATACGTCAATAATACATAATATTTGTGAGGAGATATAATTCTTTCTGTATGGACAAAACACTCCAAATTAAGCCCAGTGCTCCATTTAAAATACAGGGCTTGCAATGAACGTCTGACTGTAGGAGACATTTCCAGACCTGTATTAGTAAGATCCATGTCTGGATGTAGACTCAAACACATGATTTTGCTTAAGACACTTTGTTCCAGATGCCAAGGAAAGAATTTTTATTCTTTGGTTATTTGTGAATCTGGATATATACCAGATATAGTCCTACAGTATGTAGGAACATGACCTTTAGAATTTACGGAAAATCAAGGCTAAAACACAATTCAAATGGATGTTTTACAATGCATTAAAATAACCTTTCTCTCCTAAATTAGCAGATAACTCTAGACTAAGTAACATTTCTTTCAAAAGGATATTATAGAAAATAAAGTGTTATTTTATAGGTTTTTTGTGTTTCACTTGAGGGGGGGGAAAAAAAAAAGGAAAAAAAAAAAAAGGAAAAAAGGAAAGGAAAAGGAAAAGAGAGAGATTCAGTCATCAGCATTTTGAATGCATTTTGAAGATGTGCCATACCTATTAGCAGTGCTATTATCCCTGCCCGCAGCACTGCTGTGCTTCTGCTAAGCTGCCTCAGAAGGCTCACATACATACATACATACATACAGTGTATCCTGTTTCATCTAAGAAAAAAATCACTTAAACTGACTTCTGCTAATCCTCTGGCCACACAGAGTGGGTTCAGTCAGGCTGGGAAGCAGATCCAATTTATAATGTGAACTATAATGTGAACTATAGAACTTCTTGCAAGATAGAAATTCAGCTTCACTTTTGGGAAGTGAGACAAAGTCAGAAGGTATTCACAGCTATCCTGGTAACAAAATTTGAGTGAGCTCATTCTGCCAACAACAGTAATCATGCAGAGTGTCTACTGGGCAACACCAGTAACTCTGCTTTTTGTATCTGTGGGTAGCAAACTAAAGACACAAGTTTTATCAATTTGTATGTGAAGACTGTTGACTTTATACAAGCAGATTCATAACTTTTGAGAGACTTTTTGCTTTATTTCTTTCATCCAGTTCTACCTTTAACATTTTTAAACCCGAGATACACATTTTATATACGGTAAACCACAGGCCTACACTGCAAATTATTTCCCAAGGGTTTCCCTAGCATGGAAGGGTTGCTTTTAACGAGATACCTATCCAACTGTGGCTGTGTGCATTTATCAGTCGAGTGTTTAATTAATTAGAAATTCTTAATGGCCACGTAGGACCTGAAGCTTTTGTTCAGTTTAGCCTATTCAGCTACGTTTCATATGTGGCAAATAATTACACTTTCAAATAAGTGGTACTGCTGTTCTAACAGTCAATTGAGGGGGGAAAAAAGGGTGCCCTCATTTTATGCACTATATTGTCACCATTTGCTAAGCGTGATCTGTTGTTAGGTGTTGATCCTGGAGTATGGCTCCATGGCAAAATTAAGTTACGAATGTAGGCAGGGCACATCTATCCTCATTGAATCTACTTAGCCTGGGTAACAAGAGGTGTGAAAGTATGGTGTATGGGAATCAGTATGGCTCAGCAACCCAATTCTCCTCCTGAGGCTTGACAGCGTGGCCTGAAGCCTGTTCCATAACCTTTTTGCTGTGCTTGTACATCTTCATAAGCACACTTTCATCTTGTTATGGAGAAAAACCCCTAGAAAGAAGGAGAAATCATGATTTGGTTACCTTCTGAGAGTCTAGGAAACACCACCTCCTTCTTCTTCATCTTCTTTTAAATTGATACATGGATGAATGGCATTACCTGGAGGAAGTGTCACAGAAACAGGTCTTCCTACCTTCAGGTAAGAAGGCATGAAAACATGTAAGTAGTAAAAGCCTGGCAACTTCCTGCAAGAGAGCTGCACCACATCCTAAGGGCCGAGAGCAGAAATGGTGTGGGGATGGCAAACTGGTGGCTGAGTTGAGATATGCCAAGCAGGGTAGAGGCCACTGGTAGGCAACATAACCCAGAAACAGAACACGAGGAAACAGGTAGGGCTGTGAGGCAACTCCATCTGGTGGGAGCCAAGAGAGGGTGGTGAGGGCTGAGTAGACAAGCAAAGAGGACAGGGTTTGCTGCAGAACATTTTCCAGGCTGGAAGGTGCAGTGCCCGAGCTGCAGGGTGGTTGGCACTGTGAATGGGAGGGCCCTGGGATGAGCCTGCAGCTCGCAAGAATGGGTTTGAAAGTTGCTGAATTTTTTTTTTTTTTTTTTTTTTTTTTTTCTTTTCTTTTTCACTTGTATATTTTAATACATCATCAGCTGTTTAAGTTATATCTGCATAAAGTGAGTGTTTAGAATACTGAGCGGCTGTGTAACCAAGGGTTGAGCAGACCTAAACACTTCATGAAAAACCGACAAAATAGCTGTAAATCTCAAGCTTAAAATGCCCTGCTCCATACGAGCACAATATTTAATCTACTTTTTCTTCAGGACACACATCATTAACTGCTAATCAACCCAAGCTTCAGAAATCCCTGAGCAGTCCTCTCAGTTTTCAAAAATGTGGTCAAGAAACAAAGTACTTTTTATCCCACCCTCGGCAACAGTAACAGGTCCCAGAGGTGTCCAGGTGCACACGACATCACTGTTCTGCACACCAAACCACGCTGTGCTGGATATACTTTGCCTCTATTTTATAGGACTTGCACAAAGCCCTCCAGGTCGACAAACATAACTTGCTTCAGAGCACATGGTGTTACATGCACCTTGGCTGTCAATTAGGCAGGGCCTGGGAAGCTGAACCAAGAAGCTTAATTCCGAGATCCCTTGCTCCCATGAAGCCTGGGCAAGCGGATGCAGGGCTTGGGGGGGACAGCAAGCTGTGCAGCTGCTCCAGCTGGGTGGGAAGCAGAGGAGGGTTTGCTTTACCGAGTGAGCTGAGCTGTGGCATCAGGCACAGAGTGGATCCCTGTTGCTGGAAGTTTTTATTTCCCTGTTGGAATCTGACCTGGGAATCGTTGGCCTTTGTGTGCAGGGGTGGAGCTCAAGCACATCCACTGCAGTGCCCTTATTTCCAAGGGAGGTGGTGGTGGGGGGTGTTTCTATTTAATTAGCCTGGAGGGAGGTGCTGTGCATTTCCACAGGGTGAGAGAATGCTGCTTTGTTAAAATTTATGCCTGCGGGTGCTAACAGGAGTAATTGGTGGATTCCTCCCAGCATAAAGTTTCTTCTGGGGAATTTCTGCCCTGGATCCTGGAACCTCTCTCATTCCTGAATAAATGCTCTGTATGTGCCCTTGCAGCCTTGATTCTGCAGGCACTTGCTCAAGGATCTTTTCCTGTCTCTCTTATTTCTTTGAGATATTTATACAGCATGAACACAGTTCAGAAAGCAGGCTGCCTTCATCTGAGTTCACATGGTGTGTCTGGGACCTTGGTCACTTGCTTCCTCCTCAAACTTCTTCCTCCTGCCTTTTCCCTTCCACCTTTTCATTCCACAATTGTTATTTCAGGAGGCTGCTGATAACGGTGCTGGCTTGGGAGTCAAAAACCAGGTGCAGGGATCTCCAAAACTTCTTTGTAGATACCCATGAGGGACATGCACAGGGACACTCATGCAGGACTCCCTCATCTTCAGAATCAAGCTTGGAGGAATTGCCTTCCCACTGTCCCTATGTTAATAAATCCTGCCTAGTGAGCTCAGCTGCCTATGTAGCATGTAAGACCGAGTTGGCAAGCCTGTGCTTCATCATATGAGTGGACTAGCTCAGATCTTTATTGCCTCAGACCCCTCTGTACCAAGCTAACACTCAGGGTTAATGTGCCTCCCTGTGCTCTGCTTGTCATTTTCCTTTTGGAGGGGACTCCCCACCTGGTATATGCTCTCTCCAAATCCATAATAAGGTTGATACTGCACTGCAAAGGGCACTTGCCCTGCCAGCAGTCCCTGGCCTCCAGGCCAGGCAGAATCTTCTGCCCACACTGCTCCAGGTTGGCTCTGCCTGCAGCAAAATGGCTGAATCCGTACTGTGCAACACACCAGCCTGTTCATCATTATTCCTGGCACTGTGGGTAAGGTGGGGAAGTCTGAAATGCACAAATCAATGAGGGCTGTAGTGCAGCCCTCCAAAACAGTTGCATTGTAGACCTGGCTTCAAAAGGATGCGAGGAGTGGGGATGTGGATGTGGCATGAGGGAAGGTGTAAGGTGCCAGGCCTGCTGGAGTATTGGAGTACTGTTCAGCAGGGTCAGAGCCATTACAGTCTGGTGTACACAGCCTCTATGGCACTGCCCTGGTGTGTTACCCCAGTTTTATCCCAGAAGGTTTGTGCTGGCTCACTCCATATGACTGTCACACAGCAAAGTAGCAGGAACCCAAACATGTCCTGGGCACCTGGCTGTGGGTTCACACAAAGGAGTCAGGGTATTGAGCCAAATATCTGTTTGCTGAATGCTTCCCTTGAAATGGCTCAGTGTGGAGGGGGGAGTACTTTGAGGCAACCTGGACCCAAATATTAATGTCCTGGTTGATTAGTACAGGGTACTTCAACTGAACCCTCATCTGAAGAAGGAGCTCATGGAGGGCTCTGGAGGGCTGTGCCAGTTCAGCTGAAGCGAGCTGCCTGGTGTGTAGCTTACTTCTGTGTTGGTTCATGCCTCCTAGCTGCAGGCTTGAGGATATTACCATAGCTGGCTTTTATTTTTCCATTATAGAGGGACCTTTTAATGAGGAGGCTTTGCCTCACAGACATCCCCTCTTTGAGTCAGCCTGGTGGAAGAGAAATAAGGATATAGCCCAGAGGGACTAATCATATAAATAAGATTTTAAGATCTGACTCTGAAGTAATAAATGAAAGACTAGCAGTTTCGTGTTATGAAACCCCAGCTGCACGAACTCTCAGCTCCAGCCCAGTGCCTCTGCCAGCTTCCAGCTGGATATCAGAAATCATTTCCACCTCAGTGAGACCAGTGTTAAAATGTCTCCTTAATCCTTCTCCAAACCATGCCCGCACATTCAAGCTGTATTTATTTTTACTACAATTTGAGCAGAAAAGGTGGCCTGATGTCACTCTCGGAAAAGCAGTGTTGGTTCAAACAGTTCAGCCCCATGCCTGCACTCCTTCCCACCCTGCAAGGCTCAGACCTCTGCCCAGCCCTGCCCCAGGCCCTGTCCCTGCAGCTCTGACCCACTCGGGCACAATGCACAGGGGCAGGGAGCCTAAAAGACAGAACAAAAAACATTAAAAAGGAATGAAGTGGGTGAAAGCCTCTTTCACATTTTTTTTTTTACCACCTGTTTTGCTGAGGTTCGTGAGATAGGGGTATGGCTGGGTCTTCTCACCTTTTGAGTGTGTTGCAGCTCATTCATCAGGGGG
This sequence comes from Florisuga fusca, assembly GCA_038090715.1. Taxonomy (NCBI): domain Eukaryota; kingdom Metazoa; phylum Chordata; class Aves; order Apodiformes; family Trochilidae; genus Florisuga; species Florisuga fusca. The sequence continues at coordinate 10,899,927 of JAAWXA010000004.1, read as the reverse complement.
GGATGGCGTGTGGCCAGGGGCTGGGTTTTACTCAGCTGTGTTGGCTCATGTTTACTGGCTGGCCTGTGTTTTTCAGAGAGGAGAAGTTAAATTCTTGGCCACCCCTCTCCTGAGAGTCCTGATCAGCCACATTGCAGCTCTCCAGCTGAGTGTGGCTTGAAAAGATGAAGGTGGCGCAGGCTGGGTGCATGGGCACCCTAATGGGGTTCCATGCCCCAGGCAAGTGATGCTGGACACAGCTTTCTGCAGAAATTTCCAGGTGACAGTAATTGCTAGACAGCTGCCCCAGAGGTGGCTGTATTTCAGTGTGTGTGTAAACCATATCTATACAGGGATGTAGGGAGAGAAGCCCTGGGGAAACCCTCTGGGGTGGGTTGCAGGGCAGCTCCAATGGTTACTGAGGGTGGCTGCTGCTGCACTGGGGCCCACAGTCAGTTGTGGACACAAGGCATGGGGTTGGGGATGCTGGCACCACTGTTGGTCCTATTATTATTAATAATTTCACATGGCCTTTAAGTAATCTGGGTGTGGCAGTGCCACTAATGGAGTGTGGGGAGATGGCTGTGGCCAGGGAGCCATCCCTGCAGGCCACCATAGCAACTGGGAAGATGGGGGACATTGTGGGGATGGCTGCCATAGGAACCTGCAACTGACTTTGTTTTTAAACAAAAAAACAACCCCTAATTCCTGACAGTTCTGCAAGGGGAGGCTTGGGGGCCACTGCATCTCCTGCCAGGGGAGAGAACAGCCAGGGTGAGTGGGTGAGAGTGGGTTCCACTCCCCCTGCAGCAAGGGCCAGACCCATTTGACAGGACAGGGGTCCAGACCCCAGTCAGTTTGTTAAGCACAGGAGCAGAAGGGATGTCACTGCCCCCCAGCTACTGTAGGGCCATCAACCAGCCCATCAGTGGGCCAGGACTGTCCAGAGAGCAGCGTGGCTGCAGCTGGGGTGCCTGCAGCTCATCAGGGCACTCCAGGCTGTCTGCTGTTGGCAAGCTTGAATTATTTCTGCCTCTGTAAACTGAGGCACACAAACTCATGAGCCACTTTTGAGAGGTCACAAATAAGAGGCTTTGTCAGCTTGTTTTAGTTGGTTCACATTTTTTCCTGCCTGCCCCTGCCTTCCTTCCTTGTGTCCTCCCTTTCTTTATTTCTCTCTCTATATTTATTTCTTAGGGTTTTGTTTTTTGTTTTGTTTGGGGTTTTTTTTGTTTTGTTTTGTTTAGTCAAAATAAGCAGGGTTCTCTTCAGAGACTGTGCAGAACAGGAGACCTATTTGCAAGCTACAAGTGTGATACACTGGCAAAGTTTCCTGTGGAGAAGAATGAACCATGAACACACGAACCATTGCTGATGTTCTTCCAATGGCTATAAAATAAACCTTCAGATAGATACGGTGTCTTTTCCAAACCGACAACCCTCTCCCAAAACAACCTGAACATAACTCAGCATCGTACTTCTGAGAAGCAATCATTGCTGTGCACAGGAACGTCTGCTGCTCAGGGGCCAGCAGGAGTGGAGCACAGCAGCAGTGGTTGCATGGCCATGCCACCTGCAGGGTTTTCTGCAGTCCCTTTCAGGCTGTCCCAGCTGTGTCGTAGAGCTGGCAGCACACCCTTCCAGTCCCAAAGCTGTGCTGCAGCTCACCTGTGAACCCTGCAACAGCATCCCCCCAGAGCCTATCGAAGGATCAGTGGCATTTTAAAAAGGGGTTGTGTCTGCTGAGGGGAGCAATCAGCTATTTCCCTGCACTCAGAAAAGGTTCTCCTTCACTACCCTCATTATCCGTAATGCCATTAGCTACAAAGCAGTGTCTCACTAATAACTGGCTTCTGCTTATTACTATGAAATTGTTTTTCTGTGCCATGTGCCGTCTATATTCTTCTTCCCAAAACGTGCTAGGGACCCCATTAGTGGCATCCATTGTTTACTGGGATCATAGCAAGCAGATAGTGTTTGAAATATTCCTGTTCACATGGATATGTCAACTCAGAATTCTGAATAAACTTCAAAACGGACAGAGAAACAAGAACAGAGGGGAAAGAACACTTCCTTCTGTGCTTTAATATCGACTTATTTTATTGAAAAATGCAAATTCATCCACAGAGAGCTGCTCTGAGAGGGCACAGACACTAAACCACAGGCACTAACACCAGGGAGGAATTTCCCCTACACTTTTTTTGCCTGTGACTGAGCTCTGCTAAAACGTTTAAAGAGCCATAACCAAAAGCAAAACCATAACCACTGTGGTGCTGTAAGAATCAATATCTGCTGGGCAATAAGGAGCAAAAAGACATTAAAGTGATTCGATGCCAGGAAGTTTAAAGGGTCAGTACATGAAAATTGTGACTCAAAGAAAAGGCTTCAGCTCTGATGCTCAACAGGAACACTATTCCCAGCAAGGGAATAGTGAAACTTGGGAACGTTCTTCCTCCTGCGGAGGAGGGTGGGAGCCAGGCTGATTTACACCCCCACCCTCTCCCAACTCCCATCCCCCTCCTCACCCCCCAAAAAACAAAGAAACAGATTAATTCCACTGCAACAGTGTACGGACAGAGATGTTGTCCGCCCTACTTTCGCTGGCAGATCTCCAGGAGAAAATTATTGTGGGGATCTTTGATGATATCTGGCATCAATACTCACTCATGCATATGGAGGAAGCAAAAGGAGTGCAACTATTAAAGTAGGGAAGAAAGCAGGAGCAGTTCTGATTAAACCAGGTGGGAGACTGGGAGGAGGTTTTGGGTGGCAGACTTCAGTAGCATATGCTTTTTTTTTTTTAAGACATATGTTCACAAGCATACAGACATACACACACATTTGTGGAAAAAAAAGCACACTGAAAGAACTTCAGCTGTAAGAAAATGAAGGTTAGGGTGGTACAGCACTCACACACACACCCCCAAGTGAGAGTTTCCTGCACTCTAGGCCATGGTGGGGTGGAAACGGATTTCCTGAACATGTCTCATGCTCAGTGCATCCATCCCTACACTTGGCACACACATTTAGACATCAACATTTCCTTAGAAAACTTTTGGCTAGCCAGAGGCAAGTATTGTCTTCTGACGGACCAGTGAAGGAGCCACTGAGTCTTTGGGCATCTCCCAAATCTTTCTGCACAGCTCTCACAGTTCATTGGCAAGGTCTGCCTTAAACCCTGGTTGAGCTCCACTGCCCAGCCTGCAGTTGGCTGGCTACTGAGCAAGCTTTGGCTAGAGCAGAGCAGCTTGACAGATGCTTAGCTGCTAACAGAGCCAGAGCAGCCATTTCAGTAGCTAAATTCTCATAGAGAGTCTTGGATTACGTCTTATTTCTTCCAAATGACTTGTCCATCACCTCCCTATTCCCTTATTCCCAGAGATTATAGGGTTGATGAGTGGCCAAAACCCTTGGAAGGAGTCCGCCATCCTAAAAGAAAATCATGTGCTGAGCAGCATGAATGTAGTCAGACTGGGGATCAGAAAAGTGGCTCTGCTTTTTTACCCATTATCAAGATGTTATGATACGGGACTTGTGCCTCAGTAAACACAACTGGCAGATTACTTCTTGTAAATGAGTTCTGGAGCTCATCAGGGTCTAAAGATGAGATACAGTGTTATTTGTTCACACTATCATTCTGTTCACTCATGCAGGAGTATCCGTATCTAAATATATGGATATAGTTACATGTCTACCTATATGTTTATAGTTACATTATGTATATCTAACTATATCCATATAGTTAGATATCCATATATATATGTATATAAACTATATCAATATCTAACTAACTACATATCCATTTCTACCCATATCCATATCTAAAAACCTGGTGTCTAACCTAACCTAAGACCCTCAGTTCCATTCCTAGACAGTGAACAGACACAGGTATCTCCAGTAGGTGACTCAGATCCCCTCCTTCTAGTAACAATAGAGGCTCTTTCATATAAATAACCAACACAAGTACCCAGCTTTCAAACATCTGAAGTGGTCAGGCAAGATGAATTACACTCACAACATGTAACACTCATATTAATTTTCTTGCTTTTATAAAAATGTGTTTCTATTATAGTGGGGATATGTAAAAGCAGACACACACACACTGAAGAGGAATGGATTTACTGCGCAAAGCTAAGGCATCTCAAGCCTCCTTCGTCCATATTAGTGCTGGCCAACACTCCCATCAGGCATTGAGGGGATGTGACCACTCTGCACTATGGTGTAGACTTGGCCATGGAGGCTGAGGTGTTTTTGTGGTCTGCCTGAAAGTCACTTAGGGCCTGAAACAGACACTGTAGTGTTCTTATTTTGAAATATTTTCTTTCTTCTTATGTCTTGGTTTTGCGATAAATCAAATTATTTGGCTGTTATCTCAATCCTTCAACATTAAACAATTCATTTTAACATTCGGCTTTTATGATCAATGGAAAGCTCTTAATCAGAGCTGCCAGCTGTGCTGCTTTTATATAAGGCTCATGATGATTAATGAAAATGTATATGATCTCAGTTGTGTTAATTTTTGCTAGCTATGCCAACCCCTCCCAGCAGTCAGGGGGGGTGACCAGCTCTAGTCCACTTTATGCACCACAGTGGATGTGCTGACAAGCAGGGCTGTATTCCCAGCTCCACTCCCACCCACCTATTGCTGACTGCAGGCACCCACCGAGAACCATGGGCTGTAGGGCTCTAAGTGAAACCAGGATCTGGCCCTGAGGGAACCCACATTGTTGAGAGCAGCTCAGAAAACAGAAGCCCAGCTGGCAACCAAAGCCCATGGTGAGTTTGCACATCTGGTGAACAAAGAGGAGTAAAATATATTTTAAAAATTGGATTTATTCATATATTCCCATGGAAGACAGAGACTAGAAATGTGGAACCCCATGTGAGACAAAGCACATCGTCTGAACCCATTTCTGCCAGCTTCTGTGGCAAGCAACACTACTAGTAGCAACAGGCAGAGGGTTCACTCACTGTAACCAAAAATAGCAATGTCTAAGTAGCTCAGAATAACTTAATACCTCTTCATTGGAATCTTTCAGATGAAAACCCCAGTTTAAATTTCACCTGTTTATTACTATCTTTGGGGTATGCAGGATGAGTCAGTGAGGACATTCCAAGGACAGAACAGCTTGCTAGTTCATGGATGATGGTGAGCAGTGCTCAAAGAACAACCCAAGATAGGTTAGACCACAAGTTCACATACATATCATGCAGATGAACTCAACTCCTCAGGGTGTTTGATTAAATTCGACAAAATCTACTTTGGAAATATGTCAAAATAACCCTGTGTCTAAGAAGCCACTGAACTTTTTTGGGGAAAAAACACTTTTGAAGCTACTGTGTTTATGGGTACCATCAGGTCTCTTGAGCCATTATCAGGTTACCAGGTTAAATCTGAGCACTTTGGTGTGCCAGAACATGGTATTTTGTACTTCTGCCACTGCATTTCTAAGGAGGCAGATGCTGCCGTCCATTGCTGTGAGTCTATCACCTCTGTGGTATTGCACACTCATTTAAAAAAATAATGAATTTAGAAGTCAGAGACATAACACTAATGAATGACATTCTGGTTTCCATATAAAAAGAATAATAATAAAAACCTGAAATTCATACAAGAAATTGGGCAAAAGCAGAAGGAGAATGCTTTAGAAGTAAATGGCTGGGTAGTTACAAGGCATGAACAGATGCCATGCAATCATCCAATGAAACCAGCACATGGGTGCATCTGAAAAACTGGCAGATCTTGGAGGAACTTAGCATCTGAAGAGAGTAACATCAGGTCCACAAAGTGTGAGAAGATGGAGCTGTATAATAGACAACACCTGAGTGCAATCTGAGAAATTTTTTGTGCCAAACAAAATACATTTATTTAGCTTAGTCTGTCCACTGATTTCATAGAAGGAGAAAAAGTATCACTAATAATTCCTAGTATTCATGAAGACCCATCCTAGTTCCTTCTGAAAAAAGAGAAATAAGTCTGATGTGTATAACGGGTGTCTTGCAGTAAATTTGTTAAAGCAAAGACAGGAAAATTATTCTCATTTTTAAAACAGCTGGGTCACTGACTCATTGTGTTACTGTGGGCAAGTCCCAGGACTTCTTTGCATCTGAATCACTCCAGCAGTTCAACTGGATGAAAGCAGAATGGATGGCACTATGCTCCAACATTCAATATGCTGCAGATGCTGCTGCTGAAAGAAGCATTCCTGGCTAAATAAGCTCATAATGCAAACCCAAGAGAAACCAGGGATAGCTGAGGGTACCAGTGTGAGCAGCAGCATTTGTGTTGTCTCTTGAAGCCTTTGTGCTGTTGTAGATCTTGATGGTCATAAAAACTTATAGATGAAAGTGCAGTGGACTGGATTAGAGGAGATTTAAAATATCTTCTGTCCTTTTTTTCTGTTATTCTTTGTAATACATCACAAGTATATATATATAGTACACACACAAAAACCAGTGTGAAAATTTGATTAGTTTACTGTACACATAGTCTCAGAATGTTTTGATATAAGCATAGCCAAACCTGCAAACATGTAGCTGCCTGGAATGGTTTTGCAGGGGTTAATCAAGAGATAACCCTCATTTTTTTAATATATGTGTACACACATTAATTATTCCTATCACAAAATAATTATGCAAGCTGGAGTCATTCAAACAGCACATGTGATATTTTGGAATAAATATGTCTTCAAGGAAGAATATTTGTTGAAGTGATAAATATTCTCTGCGCTAAACTGAGGTTAACAATAGACAGAAATACAGGTTAAAACCTTGTACAGTAACATTGGCTTTGGGACCCAGTTCAGCACAGCATTTAATTGTATGCAGGTACTTAGATCCTAATGCAGCAGAGCACTAATGCACATATTTAATTGCCACAATGAATGAAGTTCCTAAATAGGAATAGGAATGGGATTACACATTTTCAGCATTCTTACTGCTTCTTCATGTGTTTAATGAGTAATGTTTTACTGAGCTGGAACTTGGCTAAAATTATTAACAGAAAGATTTTTAATTTCTTCTGGAAATGTCAGGCACCTTCCTGAGAAAGGTCAGAGATTTTTAGCTTTCAAAAACACTGTGTAAATTGTGAAGACCCTCTGGGCTATGTAGCTGGAGACAAAATTGTCCCACTGATTTTTGGTGATACTTTTGAGGCCAGCCTGCATCGTAGCACACAGAACCACTGCCAGCTGATCACCTCCTCAATGACTTATCAAAATGAATCAAGTGTCCAGGGAGTACATACCAACATCACAGAACTTCTTCCAGGATCAGATTACATGAAGGACATAGGTAAATGAATGACCTGAGGACCGACTGTCCACTTAGTTCGGAAGATTTGCCTTCAGCTGCCTAAGAAAGACACTTCTATAGCAAGGTGCAATGATTAGCATTGCTATTGTGCTGTGCATGTTCAGAAGGAAAAAATTAAGAAAAGCTGGTGCAGAAATCAATAAAGCATACATATTGTGGTTACCATATGGAGTTCTGGTCAGTCTTTTCCAAAAGGGATACAGAGGAATTAGAGAAGACTGAAGGATGAAGGGGTTGATCAAAAGCGCAGGACCTCTTACTCATGAAGGACAAAAGAGACAAAGACTCTTCTGTTCTTCTACAGTGGTAACAGAGACAATGGGGGAAATTTATTCCTGAGGGCTATATAACCACAGACAGCATGGGGAAGGTGGGCAGGGAGAAAATTTTGTTGTCTTACCACAAGAGTTAGGAGGCACCCCATGGTATAAACAGGGAGCAGATTTGAAAACTGGCACAGGGAAGAAGCTGGTTTCATACTGTGCATAATTACAACTATGCAAGTCATTGCCATAAATGTCCCAAAACAACTGAAAAGGGGATTAGAAAAGTTCCCAAGGGAGAGTATCGGTATTTTATTAAACTGAATCACAAACACAACCTCTGGCTCAGGAAGCTTTGCAATAGGTGGCTGGTGGAGACTGAAAAGGTGTGCCAAGACAAGGGTGCCAGTGTAGTTGCCTTTTTTTGCATTCTCTTCCGGGGTGTCTGTTTCTGGTCATGGTGGAAGATTAGGTCTGGGACTAGATAAACCTATGGTCTGGTAATTTGGTTTCAGGGAGGGGGTGAAAGTTGTGTTTTTATGTTATCTCTAGGTAAGAAGGGAATATGCTGCCCCAAGAAATGTCAAGACGTGCAGTTAATCACTATGCTCTCCTCTTCTTTATTAAAGCTACTACTAACCAAAGCACTGGTTCCTCAGGAAACAATGTCTCCCCACAGGAAAAAACCACTATTGTATGCTCTGTGGCTTCATTGTCTTGTCTTAAGATGGAGGAAAATGGCCAGACATGCCAACTCATTGCCATTTTGATGGAAAAACTAAGTTTATACCCACCAAGAGCAACTAAATTAGCATCTCCTAGTCAGTAACTATGGTGATGTGAAAAGGGAAGCCGGTGTCACTGACAGAGAGTCCAAGTGTGAGGCCATGGGGGGGACACATCAGGTCTTCTGCATACCTTTCTGCACACAGCCAGGTCTCAGAAGGACATCAGCATTGTAGATGCTTTATATTCTCCTATTTTTTTTTCTCAGAAAAGCTGCCATCTGTTAGTGATATTTTCCTAGCCTCCAGAAACACTGAATTTTTTGTGTGTGTGTATTGAGGAGCATTTTATTAAATTTACAGCAGCAAGAGCAGCCCAACTTTTTGGGTTGGTGCAACTGAGAAACAGAGATTTGAAATACAAAAACATACTGTGAAATCAGGAGCTATGCTCTTGCCCAGGTAACAATGTGCTAATTTCAGAGGGCAGAGATGTGACTTCAGCCTGAAGTTAAGGGAGATTTGGGGTGTGGAGGTAGGGGTGATGGTGGGAATGACTTACTGGTGCAATTATTTATTTACAAAGTGCACTAACATCTGACCAGAAGTCTTTAATCCAGCTTGGTATCCTGCTCCTGCAACTGCTGCATTACCCCTATTCCTCATCGAAGAGATGAGTATTTTGTGCTCTGCTGAACTGCTAAAGGAGAGGACACGATTCGTCATGACTGAGTGGATTCTACCTCTTCTTTCCATTGCTCAGCTTTGCTCCAGAGGAGTGGTATGCCAAGAGCTGTTGACATTAAATCTGAACACATTTTGCTGAGTGTTGCAGAGTGCATGGGTGGGTGAAGCAGGCAGATTTCAAGAACAAGCTTAAGAGAAACCATCCTTTGATCAAGAAACCTGACTGCATACTCTGCATATGATTCAAGCATGTTGCAGGTGACTTATTCAGGAAGCAGAGAGGGTCCATGTTTTCATGTGCATGGCACCTGCAGTCAGAATGAGACTTTTCTCCAAGAGGAGATAAGTCACTCTTTTGCAGCTGCCACTAGACTTGCAAGGCATTGGTTTAGTAGGAAGTGCAGAGAGCCATTCCTCTCCAACCCAGGCTTGTATACTTGCAGTATTTCTCATCACAGAACACCAGGAGGCCTTAAAGTTGGCAAATATTTTTTCCTCTTCAAAGCACACATTCACTTAACAGCAGTGCTCTCCCCTAGGACACTTTAAAAGGAATACACAGAGGGAATACACACCTGCCTGTTGTTTGTTCTGCACAGAAATACCATTCCTTAGACTGGCAGCATTTTCAGACAGGACCAACATACACTCCATGCCTTGTAGTAACTAATTTGTTTGCACTCTGTGTGCAGTGCTGTGACAAACACACAGGCATCCCAGCCTTACTTTGAACTCTTCATTCTGTATTGCCACAAGTGATGGCAGAATTCACACAGCTGCAAGAAGTGAGGGAGGGGACATTCCCTATGTGACCACACCACCACAGGGAGCTTTTGCTTGGTTGGGTTTTGTAAGGTCCAAGAAAAGCATAAAAAGCAAAGCCATGTGTAAATATACCCAGATAAAACTTGCCTTTTTATCTCCAAAGGCTGCAGAGGTAGGATTCAAGCAGTGAGTGGTTCCTCCAAACTTCTTTCCTCCCATATTTATAGATACCTCAATGCTAAGAGCTCTTCAGTGGTTGATGCCACCTGATCTGACTCCATATTGTTTCTCTTCACCACCTATATCATTACCTCCCAGATATGGCAAGATGGGCTGGACTTTCCTTTGCCAGCAAATGGGCTTCTGGGCAAAGCAGACTGACAGATGGAAGCATCATTGTACAACCAGCTGTTCCAAACTGGGTGCTGTGGCATTTCTGTCAGTCCCTTACTGGTGTGTCCTTGCCTGGCTCAGCTATGTGCATCCAGGTCCTTGTCATGGCATTGCTGCAAACCCACTCCCCTCAAGCATGGTAAATTCTTCTCCTGCAACAACGTTAAAACCGGGTGCTTCACTTCCAACCAGATTCTTTTAAGAACTGACAAATTGGCTTGATGAAGGATGACCAACCCTGCTCACTTGTGTCTCCTCCTGACAGCATGAGAAGCTTTAATTTTCACTGGTGTTACCTGGAACCTGTGGCCCTGCCATTCATCCCAGCATCAGAGTGTGCTACCCAGACTCTAAAAGTGCTAATTCCCCATTTAGGGGCTAGTGGTGGAACTCAGTCACCCCCCTTTTCTCTGTCCACTGCAATCACTAGCTGGATTTTGTGAAGAGCACATGCTTGATGTTTTTGTGCCTGTGTGTCACCTGGCTGTTCCAAGGAGGCTTTGGGTGAGTGAAAGGGATGCAGCCATGCAGGTGGTGGGCAGCCTGGATAGGGATGCAGGGATAGAGGCTGCTCCACTCTGCTGTGCCCAATCCAGGCTTTGGGCCTCTCTCGTTTTTATGAGCTCCACATTCCAGTCTAGCTGGGCTGTTGTTGACCGCACACTTTGCTTTGTTTTATTTTCTTGCTCTTGCCAGCACACACAGCTTAGGCAAAACACTTGAACATTTTGTCTTGAAGTACTTACTTCCTCAGAAGCAGCCAGCCTGGCATCCAGTCAGATTCCAAAAATAATCCAGTAAGGACTTAAGTAAACTGCCTGCAGGTGTTGCCCAGCTGCCTCATTGTGAAGTAGCCTTGAACTCTGCACTGGCCCCTCAAAGCCAGGGAAGGATGGTGCAAGACTTGCTTTTTTTCCTGTCCTTACAGCCTGATTCTCTGCTCCTGCTCTGGGGCTGGAACAGGGCTGCCAAGCTTTCCTTCTCCTCCGACTGCCTGCTGCCTCTGCTTTTTTTCCACGTGCACTCTGAGATCACCTCCAGCATTACTGTCTCCAAGATATTTTGCCATCTCCCCCCCACTGCAGACAATGGAAAAGGAAAATGAAGCAATCCACAGTGATTCCCTCCAGAAGCCACCCTAAGCAGAGGAAGGGAGCATGGGCACAGGCATAGGGGCCTTCAACAAAAACCTGGGAAGTTCTGTTCCCATCTGCACCAAGAGACCCAAAAAGAATGGGGGGGTTCATTTCCTGAGCAAAAGCCAGATGACCAGACTTGATGTCACTGGCAGGAGAGAGTTTAGCCCCAGGTCTTTAATATACTCAGGGGTCGTGCTATGTAGTGCTGTGCACCTACATTATTTTTTAACCTGCCTGGCTTTGGCATGGCTGTACGCTGGCAGCAGCTCAGGTTCCATGCAGCCTGACCTCTTCCTTGGCTTCAGTTCACATAACCCAGCACTACCCGACCAGGACTGGCACTGCTGATTAAATCCAGGTTAAAAGAGAGTTATAAACTGCTCCAAACCTGAGCTCAACTACATCTGAGCTTTAAACCTGCTCCTGCTGATGTTCATGGCAGGAAAAAGGGCCAAAGGAATAGTTTCGAGAGGTCAATCTCCAAACCCACTGTTTAAAAATAAATTTTCTACATGAAATTTTGCACATGTCCTTTAGTGTGCACCTGTGTGCTGCTGAAATAATGCTGAGCAGCTGTATTTCTACATGCAAGTAATTGATATATATGTTTTCTGTGCCTGTGCACGTATCCACATACAGTCACACACACTCTAAGGGAGGGGCATTAACAAAGCTGCCTGCAACAGATGTAAGAATCAGATTTGATAATGACCCCAAATATGGACCCATATGTTCCTTCTTCTGCTACTAACTGATATAATGTATTTCATATTTGTAATGAGGCAGTGGTTTGTATTATGAATTTCTTTTTGTTTGCTGCTTTAGAAAAAATAAGAGCTACTAGAACAAAACACATTCCATATTTGCAGATGTAATTCCCATGAAAAACCCACCCACAAACAATTGCCAATAATGGATTACTAATAGTTTGGAGCAGTTGCACTATCACTTAGGATAGAAGCTCTGGGACAGTAATGCTCAGTCACCATGCAAATACAACAGTATTTATGCATATTAATCTTTTTTAAAAGCAATATGATATCCCAGATCTTCAATAACTTGCACAGTGCTGTCAGAAGGGAAAGCATGATTTGTTTTAATCAGATAGGAGTACAAATATTTGGGAGAAAACCAGACTGGTGTGTGAGGTGGGAATAGATCTGTCATCTGACTGCATGCATCTAACTGCTGTGTGGTCCTTTCCCTCTTGAAGAGCATCTTTGCCTTCCTCCGTAATGCTTCACTTCAGCTCTATCAACATTGTCTCCTCCAGAACATTGTTGTCCCTATTACTCTTTTCCTTCTCCATTTGGTTCCAGTCAAGTTTCAGTGACTCTCTCACCCTTACCACTTGAAGGAGAAGTTTGAGTGAGTCCCTCTCTTCTTTTTTCTGACTGCCAGGCACAGTGGGGAAGCTAATGACACAGCTGCCTGTGCCACAGCTATTCTGGCCACTTAAAAAAAAAAAAAAAAGAAAGAAAAAAAAAAAAAAAGGACTGGGATGCTCTACAGCTCTTAAATTGGCACCTTTCACCCTTAATAAGTAAATAAAATGCAGACTATTTATCAGAGAAATCAGAATGGCACCTTTGTAGCTGTTCCTATCTCTTGAGGAAAAAGATATAATTAAGTAGGGTTTTTTAATTATTATTATTATTAAAGAACCCACTTAATTTGGAACCACACCATTCTGCTGAGTGTGTGTCTAGGCAGACTTTAAAATACATTTTCTGTATCAGATAGAAGAAAATCTCAGAAGGGCCTCCCTGTTTTTTTCATATGGGTGTGTATTGGGACAGGTTTAAAAACATTTTAGCTTAACTGATGGTCCATGACCTTTTGGTATCAGCTAAATCCAGATTTATTTTTTAAGAGGTATGATATTGAAAGGCACTGGCAACAAAGTTAGAGAAGTCTGCCATAGTTCTTTCACAGGATCTTTCCAAGGTATTCTGTTGCTCATGCCAAGCAATAAAACCTTTCTTTTGTGCACAGTTCTGGACATCGTTGTGCTCTCAGCACAGGCAAATTATCTACAAAAGATACTATTTCACAGGGGAAAATATGTTTTAAGCAAGAAAGCTTTGATTTCCTTTATTAAGATAATACTGGAATTACGATTTGAAAAGAGGATGGATTTACGTGTGTTGTACATAGAAAAGAGGCATGTACTCAAATTTTGTTTTAATTATTTTCCCCTTGTAGTTCTCCATATGTTTGCACTGCAGTCAGTGAACAATAGAAGAGCTCTCCTGTGGTTAATTTTACACCTGTAAAGTCCCCTGGATACAAACCAAGATTGCGTGGCCAAGTGGATAAAGTATCAGGCTTACCTTGCCAATGAATCCAAATACTCCAGGGGGTTAGAGAAGATGGGGAGAATATGAGGAATTCTATTTTTTTTCAATCTTTAGCAGATTTTCATTACTTTTACCCTTTCTATCTCCAACACCTGAGTAAAGAAACCCCCGCAGCTTCAGGTCTTCAATGGAAACACTGTAAAAAAAAAAAAAAAAATTAAAAAAAAAATCCCTGCAGGCAATGCTGGGGGGGAAGAATCCAGGGCTCCCTCTGTGTATTCCCCATTGCTCCAAGTGGATGTGCACGTGGAATGCCCCAGCAGGGCCTGCTCCAGGCCTCCCTTGCTATACAGCAGCAGAGAAAGCAGCTCCTAGAGGACACTTCAGATTTTCATTCAGCCCTGTCTCTTTCATACCACTTCTCATGCCCTGCCAATTATCATCCTTACAAAAGCAACCCAGACACTCAAGCAGATTTTTCTTTACCACCACACTGACTGAAGACTCCTGGGTTTCCAGGCCAAGTCACAACAAGCTTGGGACCAACCTTGTGCTGGGCACAGAGCCTGCGCTCCAGCCTCTGCTTCACGGACAGAATCCTGCCCAGACACCCACTCTTACCCACTCAGCTCCAGTGTGCTGCCTGGTGAGAACTTCTATGAGTCTTCTTCATCTCCCTCACTTTTTATAGACCTCTGTTGCAGTTGCTACATATTACCCTAATCAAAATTAATAGAAATAATTAGTGCTTCACAATCCTGAAGACTGAATATGCCTGGGAGTCCGACTGTAATATATCAATAGCATAGTTTACAGTACATCATTGGTATTCTTTGAGAGCTGTGACCTATATTCTGATATAAAGGATCTTCAAGGTTCCTTTGCAAGTAAAAGTAAATGTTAATTAAAGCACTTTCCTTTGAAAGGCTTTCTTTAAAATGACCTAGAATTCCAGTATATTTATTTTATGGCGTGCACAGATAGGAGGATTCACAATCTCTCAGGAAAAGTCGTATGAATGTATGAAGCAAAAAGAAAAAATCCTGTAAGGAGATTAATTCCCTTCTACAGCACGTCAGAATACAGACTTTAGCAATGGGCTACAAGAAGGCTCAAATGATGAGGGTACTAATTAAAGATGGTTGAACCACTACGCTTTTAAATGCAGGAAAGGTTTGGATCATTTTTTTTTTAGTGAAAGGGACGGCTAGGACATACAAAAATAAAATGTAGTCTAACATTTGTGTTGCTTTCAAGATAGAAGCTTGGAGGGTTTTATTTTCCCTTTCATAAAATCTTCTCTCTTAAAGAAAGTTCTCTGACAGGTTTTATTCAAGGTTGTATCTTTCTACACAGTCATTTACACTGTATTTTCAGCTACATTTATAATGCACTCCAAAACATGAGATCACATACAAAATGCAATGCCTTTTAGACATAAATAATGTTCCTCTTTTTGTACTGAAGAGTCCTTTTTTGTGCAGTCCTTCAAGTTAGAAGGCCTACTCAAGACCAGCTAAAATACATGATCTCAGTGTAATATCCTAAGACATTCCGATCACCAAAAATGTTCCTGGTTTTATTAAAAACAAAATAAAAACAAATCCCACAGAGTCCCCAGGGAGTCAGACTCTGCTATTGTTCTTCCATTTCTGATGCAAGTCAGGATATACCAAACAATACAAATTACTGAGTCACCACTTACTGAGCTGTATTTGCTTAAACAACAGCTCTCCCAGCTGACCTTTGTGAGGTAGCAGTAAAGCATAAAAGAAGAGAAAAAAGTGCTCAGTGCTCAAAAATCGAAGTGCTTTTATGCAGCCAGGTATGCTGAAAATATGGAAAAAAGATAATTCAGACAGGCATTCCAGGCAGGAACTGCTTGAGTTGGAAGGGTTTGTTCTGCAAGAAAATGGGGACAGCGGAGGTTGGCTCACAGCTACAGGGTGCAGGCAGAAAAGGGGGAGGCAGACCAAGAAGGTCCTAGATAAATAAAGAACAGCTTACATTCTAGCACACAAGATACTTAATCCTAAAAACAAAAGGATAACCAGAGCTTTGCTTTTCTAGCAAACAGACACATGGCAATCAGAAACTGATTCAGGACATGGAATACAGTGACCCTTTGTTTCAGCACTTATTCTTTAAATATCCTAGAATTCACCAAACAGAAGACAGATTACACTTTCTAATATAAGCCTCCTGAGGGAATGCTGCTAAAAGGCTGTCAGCAGAAGGAAAAAAAACTGTTCAAAGTGTGCACGTAGGGTTAGGAAGTCCCCATTTCAATTCATCTGCAGCTGGAGATGAGATGCATTTGCATTTGTTCCCCTGGCTGAAGACCTACTAGTCATTACAAAAGCTATTTCAAAATCATTCCAGCTTAGAAGTTTAATTCAAACATAACCCATATAAAGTTTGAAATTTTATACAGCTAAACTTCAAACAATCTTGCCTACCTCCAGAAAGACCTGCACAGAGATTACTTTCAGTTTCATTTGAGTTTCACTCAGGCCTTCAAATAAAGACCAGAATTTACTTATTAATTGTAGTATTTAATTAATTATTGTAGTGTTGATGAGCTCTCTGCTCATAAACCCTTTTGCACTGTGTTCAGAAACCAAAATAAAGTGACCCCCGGCCCAGAAAGCTTACTTGTCATGGTTTCAGCATCTCTCTACTCTGTGAATGAGTGGCTTTTGTTAATGATCACTGCCATTTTCCTGACATTTAACTTTCTTTGGTGAAATTAAGACCAGCACGGGAGTCATCTCCAATAATGTAAAGCATTAAACATTATGTTTCTGCATTTTACAATGCAGTTCAGATTCCCTGGCTGTTAGTGCAACCACATTCTTAGACCCCGGTGAGAGAGTGGAAGCTGGGGCCTTGCCTCACATTGCCTCAGCTGAGATTTGTGGCAGCTTAAGGCACTGTCACTCCTCTAGGTCTTTCTTTCTGCCTTCAAAGTAGAGAGGAGAGGAGCATTCAAGAAGTCACCTCAGCAATTGCTGCTCAGAGTCCAGTGTACTTGTGCAAGCTCCCATACCAAATTCTGAACTTGACCAAGTAACTTAGGCACACAATTACCATGAGGTCAGAAACCCTCCCAAGGAGGATGGAACAGCTAAATTTGCTTATCTGATTACCCACAACACCCATTTCCTATATTCACTCCTTACAATCATTTAATGAGTTATTATACTTTTTAAAAAAAATTATCATTATTTGAATTAAGCTTATTTGCTAACCTATATTTTGATCCTTCAACCATATTTCTTTATGCTAATTTTTTCTACCTTGAACAGTCATAAATATGATGGAAGTTACACACTCAGACACTGTTTGCAGAACTGGGATAAATCCAAAGCCAAGCAAAAGCTTGACTAGATCTGCTTCCAGACCAAACAAGACTAGGTTTTGCCCACAATTACTGAGAAAAGGCTTTCTTAGGACAACTGCATATTTAAAATGAAACTGAGAAAAGCCACAAAAATACAAAAGGTCTCAATGCTTGGCATGTTGTTTTTTTCCTCTTACATAGAATATGCAGTTTTTGCTGGCTTGTCATAGGAAAGGTATCTATTACTGTTGCTACAATTTTAAAAGGGAAAAATAAATTAAATTCCAAAGTAAGTTCTTTGTGTAAAAACATCTCACTTTGTGTAAAAAACATATATGTAGGAAAGTAAAGATTTTGTCTGTTTATCTCTGCTTCCAGTGAACACTGAAAGTACAGCTTGGTAGAACTAGATCCTTTAAAAAAAAAAAAAAAGAAAAAAAGAAAAAAAAAAGGCGGCACAAAATGTGCTCAACAAACACCTCCATGAGATCACACAGCAGGAAAATAATCCTTACATATAACCCAAATACATGGAAGGATGGAAAGAATGTTTTCTGGAAAACAATCTTACTGGAATTTAAGAAGAAGAGTCCTGCAATGTGTGGAAAACAAGTATGATTTAATAGGCTGCTGCTTTAAATGACTGAATTTATTTCCAAGAATGTCATGGCCATAAAGTAAAAAAACCTAACTCTTCCTTCAGAGCACTGGCAAAAGGGAAAGAGAACAGAGATATTGAGAAGTTATTTTTGAGCTTTTAAGAGAAATGGCAGAGTATTTAAAATAAGCCACAAGAAATCCACATATATTGTTATACCAGCTTCTGAAACCAAACACTACAAGAAAGAATTTGTCCTTCTGGACAACCTGTTGTCCCTTTCTGGCAATTTCCCAAGTCTCATGGCACCTGCCCGCCTGCTGATGGCTCTTGAATTCTCTTCCTTGGTGGAAGTAGATGATACCCTTGGAAAGTTCACACTAGCAGATTAAATGCCAAAGAATCTGCTAAGGCTGTGAGAAAAGAAGATGCTGATCCTAGGGTTTTATCACTGATACAAAACTGTATGTAAACATACACATACATATGTGCTAAAGATTCAGATGATGTCAGAAGCACCTGAAACAAAAACACCATCTCTCTGAACCAACAAATCCAAACTCAAATTATATCTTTTTTTAAATTAAAAGACATAGCTTAAAAGGAGAAACCACACCTAAAAGTGAAACTCCAGTTGTTCAGTGAGCACACCAAAATCAATTTATCAGGACTGCATCATTATGCCAGACTATTTAATATTTCTTTTTGTCAGAGGTTTTTCTGATAAACAGAAAACCTTCTGTCCCTCGGTAGGTGGTGCTACAGCCCTTCTGTCTACCCCGGAGTAAAAGACATTCCGTTTGCAGTGCAGAGGTGAATTTCATGGAGTAGAATAATCAGTATCACCACACCACTCCCCAGGGTGGGGCAGGAAATAATCTAGGCTGAACTTGTAATTTAAATCCTTACATAAAGTAAGTATTGGCATTTAAAACCAGCAGTTCCCACCTCACGTCAGGCACAAGTATTGTTGTGCCATACACTGAACAAAAGGTATCAGTGACTGTACAAGAGAACTACCACATTGCCATATCTATAAAAAAATCAGAAAGAAGTACACAAATATTTAGTGCAGTTTGTATTGTATTGTATTCTATAATCCTGTTTAAAAGATCACAGGACCATCCAGTTCTGTTTTACTTTAATAAGGATAACACAGAAACTGAATTCACTGTGTGAATAAGGCTTAGTCTACTAAAATGCATCACTTTTAAACAAGTTACTTAAAATTTTTATTTAACTCCTACCCTTTTGTGAAAATCTCTGTTTCAGATAGCTCACACGAAAGTGCAACTTACAAGTCCAGGTTTGCTTTGCTTTACAAAATCAGTTAAGGCAGCCTAAATTTGGAAATAATCTCACCCCAAGCAGAAGATCTCCTCCCTATCTCTTGAAAGGAGATGAAAAGAATCTTTTCAGAACTGTAAATATATGGTTCAAGAAACACTGAAGACACACAAATGTAGTGGAGCTATATACTAGTTTTATTCGTAAAATACTCCTCCTAACAGAAAATACTGTAATTTTATTTTATAAAAGTTAGCAAAAATTGACACATTTCTAACAAACTCAACAAAACTACTTATAATTTTATGAAACTATTCATTTGTCTCTTCATTATGGAAGATGTAGGTATGCGCCACATTAACAGATTTCAGGGCCAAACAGGCCATTCAACAAACAGGTCATTAAAAAAAAAAAAAAAAACAAACAAAACATTCTACCATTAAAATCTGTGAAGGACAGTGAAAAAATTTCACAAAACTACTGAGAAAATATAAGCTTTTTTGTTTTGTGTTTTTTTGTTTGTTTTTTTGTTTTTTCTTCTGAGGTTTGAAACTAGTAATATCTACACACCACAGAGTTCTTGGCATTGACAAGAATGACTGTATAGAATAGTAACAGCAGAATTTATTAGTAGTAAACCAGAATAATCAAGTTTTCAGTACAACATTTCTAGTTAAAAAATTCCTAAGTTCAGCTTATTTCTTAAACCCTACAGAAGACTTCAGCAAAAGGGTGGTAAGGGAAACATACATTACTAATTTAATATCTGATAAGACCATTGCATATCCTAACTTGCAAGAAAAAAGCCAATCCTATTTTGTGTACAATAAACACTGCCTGTTTTAATTTTAAGAGTAGGAGTTAAAGTGAGAACAAGTAACTTCACTATTTTATCCTATTACTAACAAAAAAAAAACAAACAGTGAAACCTTGCCTTGGAGAAGACAGGTCTAGTCAAAGGCTTCTTCTGCTATGTACATAGCCACCATTTTGAAGCCACTGCCTCATCAACACTCAGAGGTGAAACTATTTCCTTGTATCAGCCTCCTGAGAAGCTTCTTTCTACACTCAGACATAATGCAAGTGGCAAGGCTAGTTCACATGCCACTTAGCCAACATGGAGAAAGTGAAGGCTGTGAGGCTGTGTAACTGATGCTGGAAAAACAGAAATGTATCAAATACTTCCTTTTTTGAAAACAAAAAACCCTAACTCACCAAAACCCCAAGCTAGAAACAAAGAACCCACCAAAAAAAAAGGCAGGTTACTACTTCTGAATTTCAGCTTACAAATGAGACTGAGGAGGATGTGAAAATGCATATAGAATCACAGAATGAGTTGGGTTGGAAAGGACCTTAAAGATCATGTAGTTCCAACCCCCCGGCATGGGCAGGGACACCTCCCACTAGAGCAGGTTGCTCAGAGCCCCATCCAGCCTGGCCTTGAACACTGCCAGGGAGGAGATGGACACAGCTTTCTCAGGCAGCCTGTGCCAGTGTCTCACCACTCTCACAGGAAAGAATTTCTTTGTAATGTCTAAATATGTATTATAAATAATTCATATAATATTATATATAGTAATTAATATTTACTTATTTATTAGTTCAACATCCACATACTTTTTCAATTAGTTTGTTTGAGGTTTAATCTATAATTCAGAGCACTAATAAATGTCAGTTTTGCATGGACAGAAGTAAAAGGCAAGGGTATTAAGTACTTATCATTGAGAATAACTTCTTCCTCCAAGTGACAGAGGAGTTAACAGTAAGAGGTGCTTTGTTGGACCTCAGACGCACCTATGAGGGGCTTTGTTGGGAATGCAAGGATCAAAACCAGCCTTAGTTGTCAGACTCTTTTCAATGGTGACCAGTGACAGAACCAGAGGCAATGGGCACAAACTGAAACACAGGAAGTTCCCTTTGAACATCAGGAAACACTTTACTGTGACAGTGACTCTTGTACAGGTTGCCCAGGAAGGTTGTGGACTCTCCCTCCTCGGAGATATCCAAAAGCTGCCCAGAAATGGTTGCAGACAACTGGCTCCAGGTGGCCCTGCTTGAGCAGGGGGAATGGAAAGTATGACCTCCAGAGGTGCCTTTCAACCTAAACCATTCTGTGATTTTGACATCTTTCAAGATTTTAATTTAACAAAGGTAGGATGGTAAGTCTCCAGGAACAGCAGCCTACCCAGACAGCAAAGCAAACATGCCTAGCACTGTAGACCTGAGTATTAAGAAGCTATGACTATGAGCTTGTGAAGGCATATCACTGATGCTGGTCATCTCTGACTATACATATCAACAGTACAGCATGTGCCCTCAGTCTAACTGAAGGTCCAATGACTTGAAGCTGATGTAAATTATTACTTCTCCAACCTGAATCAATATCCAAATACTCCAGATGAAAGCTGAAGCAGATTTGTGTCTGGTGGACATCCACGCCAGTGGATAAGACACATGCCACTGAACCACAGATCAAGCCCCTAAAGAAGTGATGTAATTTTCACTACGATAAAGGAGAACCAACCATTGTTCTGTTTTCTTTGGATGCTTTTTTTGGTGCTTTTGTAGAGCTAAATCAGAGCAAAGACAATATTTTGTACTGTACTTACATTTTTGTCTGCCTCTTCCCTTACCCAACAACAGACTGCTACAGCACAGAAAAAAATAAAGGTCAGACAGATGTAGTAAGTTAGCTAGACAGTAATTTTTTTTTCTTTTCTGCATTAGATAATTTGGCTTAAAATATCCAATTGTCAAAACAAATTTAATTCCTCACACATGATGAGAAAATTTAGCTGGCCATGAGTCTTCATCTGAGGAGGACTATTCTTTCCTCTCTACCTTTGTATCTGTTTCTGCTGACTAGATGCACAGGGCACCTTTTGTAATCACAGAATCACAGAATTGTCATAGTTGGAAAAAGCCTCTAAGATAACTGCATCCAACCATCAACATCTGCCCCCTAATAAAGTAAATAAAACATATTTATCAATATCTGTATCACCATGCCCACCACGGCATGTCCTGAAGAGTCTCATTTACAGAGTTTTTAAATACTTCCAGCAATGGTGATTCTATTGCCCCCCTGGGCAGTCCATTCCACCACCTAAGTGCTATCTCAGTATAGGAAATTCTTCAGATTAATGATTCAGAGGCAACGAATGAGAAGGTGCTTTCAGAGAGAGAGCTGTTGCAAATGCTGTAGGGAACAGTGGAAACATTTTCTGAGGAAAACAAGTGCAACTTATACCAGTAATTAGGGTTCCCAAGTCTTCAGCTAACTTTGCTCTCTTGAAGTAATACTACTTGCTGCTGCTGAAAACTCAATAGTAGAACAATTCAATGTGACAGGCTTCTACGTGGGATTTCTAAAAACCTGCTAAATTAAGATTTGAGATAGATGTTAAGAGTGCTTCAGTCCATGAGATTGATAGTGTCGCTTTCAAATGGCTTTACTGAAGTCCGTGGAGGACTCTTTGCTTTTGATGGCGCGGCTGAGGCTTTCCGGCGGATCCCAACTGTAGCCTTTTTATGGTCATGTCTGAGACTGCGGATTGTGCTGTTGATGGCAGCCACACATGCCTTCCAATCATATCCAGTTTCCTTTAGATCAAAGGATGGATAATTCTCTTGAAGAAAGTCTAAAAATAAACAAGTTTGGAATAGTGAGTTATCAACTAGTTAAGCAAGCCATATACTCTTTTTGGATGGAATTAAGCCAAAACAAGCACATGATACCAAAACAGGACAGCTAGGCATGGGAAGCTACAGGACACCCCCCACTCCCTTTCTGCTTTATTTGGAAACGAGTAACTAAAGGTCTTAGCATAAAAACAAAATATGCAAAGAAAGCATGTGGGGTTGACCCCTTGAACTGCTGAGTAACTTCAACTTCTAATGTGGTCAACCAGAGCAAAGAAATCTCAGGTTCCATTTCAGAATGACCACTATTTGGCAGGACCAAGCCCTCCTTTAGAGTATCTCTGACAATTATATTTACCAAAATGAAACATAGTAATTCAACATAACAGCTGTACAGGAACAACAGTGACAGAAACCCTCCAAGAGCTTGATCTGTACCATACTGCAACAAGACCAATAAACAAATACTTGAATTCAGTAACAACGGGATAAATAAACACCTTTCTCCCCTTCAGCAAGTCAAATTAGTAGCTTTAAAAAACATGCTTTAATATTACTTTTGAAATTACTGATTTGTGACTGTTGTTTGGAGGTTAGCTGAATTACACGTCCTCTAAGCAAGCCCCTAAAAGATTTAAATAAGCACCAGAAAGGAATTTTCAGCTGTAATTCCAAATCAAAGGCAGTACCATTTCTACTTCTCTGTTTAACATACAACTTTACCTTGGCAGAATGAAAAGCATAGCTAGTTAGGGCAGTTTTGCTCTTCCATTGCTCTTACCCATACTAGCAAGTGAAAGTCTAATATAGTACCACTGTTTCCAGTTGATACTTCAACTTTTAGCTACAAATCTGGAAAATTATTGTGCCAGAAAAGCAGGAAGAAAAAATGGTGCTCTTGCAGTTTGCTCTGCTCTGGCAGGGAGGGAAGGAGGGAGGGGAGCAGCAGCAAAAACTCCTGAGGTTCTTTCATTCACAGGATGCTCCTGTAATAGATTATGCTGACAAAAGATACACAAACTGCTGCCTGAAGCAGCAGCCTGGCTCTCTTCTGCTCCATCCCTAACACCAAATTAAAAATTTTTTGTCTTCAGAGCTACAGCATAGAACAGCAATTCCTACTACCACGCCTACAGAGCCTTTGTACATGGCCCACAGAACAGCTTTTAAATTATGCTTTTTCTTTAACAGAAAACAACCAAATTTTGGGACTACAGTAAGGCTCTGCAGGGCTTCTTACTGCTCTGCAGGGTTAAATTCAGAGAGCTGATGTTGCCATCCAATCAGGCTATGTTAGAATGTCAAAGAAAACAGGGACAGGGACTGCCCTCTCACCCCAGAGCCAAGTGACATAGTCTGGCTGCAATAACAACACAGAGGACTTTGTTTCATATCCTCTGAAGCCCTTTTATTCCTGCATCCCTATGACACACTTAAACAGCTGTTTTTGAATGCCTCCTAAGCTCAAAATGTCATAAAACAAAGTATGTGTGCTATGAGAGTATTTGGAGACACTTAAAGTGGCAAAACTTCCCAGGCTAGTGGTGAAGGAATATGTACAGTTTGGGAAAGCCCACTCTTATGTACAATCTTGCCATACTGGGAAAGGTTTTTGGCATGCCCAGCCACCACTCTAGAAAGTGTAAATATCAGCCCCGTTTGATTTAGCACAGTTGCTGTATCCTGAGGCAAACTTGCTACACCTGTGGAAGAAAGGGGCAACTTTGTCACCAACTCTCTTCTAAATGTTTCTACACCACCAACTGAGTTTTTGCAAGGAAACCTTCAAGCATAGAAGTCACATCATTTGTACCACCTGCTAGCCGATTAATGTCACTCCTTCATCGTGCTGTCATCACAGGCAGACATTTCACCCTGCAGTTTTAGCTCTTTATCTCCCAATTAGATAAAGGCAACTTCATCAAATGCACTGCAAAAACCTTGTTTCGAATCTCAGTCCTGACATCACTTTTAAAAACTGTGTTTTGATGGTTTTTTAAATCACATTTGTTTAATGTTACTTTTAGAAAATTGTTTCAGATGTTTTAAAATTGCCATAGTTTAACATAACTTTAAAAAAAACAACTGTATGTTTTCCAATCACTTTTGTCTAACAGTGCTTTCAGAAAATGTCTTGTGTTTAATTGAGTTGCCTAATTACGAGATAACTGTAACAGACCACTGCAGCACCCCACACGAGTCACCCAAGTAGAGCATGACCAGCTACCTTGTGAGCACAAACACCCATCTAGTCCTTTTCCTGGCTTTCCATCCATCCATCCATCCATCCACCCACCCACCCACCCAC
>JAAWXA010000004.1:10848132-10875163 GCA_038090715.1 Florisuga fusca | reverse complement strand
ATCCCACCCATCCCACAACACCCCATTGTGAAAACCAGACTATTGTCAGAGACAGTGTTGAAAATCTTGCTAAAAAAAGTGATCAAGCTAAGTGACAGCCACTGCTCTCCCCCCACCCACAAATCCAGTCATTTTATCACACCAGGCAAGCAGGTGGGTCAAACATGATTTACCCTAGGTAGCCACCACACCTCAGAAGCCTGGGAGACCTTCACAGTGAAGACTAAGCTAGAAGAGGCACTGAGCACCTCAGTGTAATCTGATTCTGCTGTCACTAAGATACCTGCACCGTGCAGCAACAGGCCCACAACTCTCCTTGCTCAATCTTTTATGATTCATGTTAGGTAGAAGCTTTTATTGCTGCTTTTGACAATCCCTGTAAATCTCAACTTTAGCTGAGCTCTGGCTTTTAGGATACCATTTCAACACTCCCAGGCAACACTACTAAATTCTACTTCATAAGCTGTCCTTGTTTCCAATCTTTTTATACTGCTTTTTTGCACTAGAGCTCAGTTATGAATTCCTTGCTTAGACAGATTTGTCTACCCATAACTCCAGCAACTCTCCTAACTGTCAGGATGGACCCTCTTGTTTTTGTAGAATGCTGTCCTTGAAGAACTGCTAACTTTCCTGAGCTCCTCTCCAGAGCTGTCTCTCACAAAATCCCCCATGTGAGTTTCCAGAAAAGGCCAAAGTCTGCTCTTCTAAGCTGCAGGGTCTACTCTCAGATCTTTTTAACTCAGGATGCTGAGGTCCTTCATTTCATAGTCTTTACAGGCAATATTGCCACCAATCATCACACTCCAACCTGTATTTTGTGAAAAGCACCTCAACTTACTGCACATTACCTGTGGCTGACCTACCCAACCCCTGTATTATCAAGAAATGATCCCCAACACTCTCCACCTCCCACTCTGTCACCCTTTTAAGCAGATTCCATGGAGACTGAGTTTCATCCTATGGAAGAGTTTTATAATCTGGAGACTTCCTTGAGTTTTTAAAAGGAACTTTATCTACTTTCTCTCAGCTTGTTCCACTGCTTGCACTAGTATCTGTCAGAACAGTTTCACAGATTTATAGCTGAAGCTCCACGGTCTGCCCACAGGACAAAATGGTAATCACTTCTGTCAATTTCCCTACATTGTCATTTGAATGGAGATTTTCTTACTTACCTCTGAGAGCATTAATTCTGTTGAAGTCCAGTGGGTTCATGCCACGTTCAAGATTACCATAGACATTACTTTTTACCAGCACATCCTCAGTGAACAGATGACGAATTAGGTAGCGAGCTGACAACTCTGGCCGAGACTTCCCCTTAGCTACATAAATGACTGAGAAAGGCAACTGAACATTGCGCCATGGACTTCCAAGAAGTTCTAGAAAGGATGTAAGAAAGAGAGAAAGAGAAATTTTACTTATCCAATACCTACCATGCTTCGAAGTGGCAGTATTACACGAAAACTAGGATACAAAAAGCTCTTCCCAAAACTACCGTACTTCCTTGGAAAGACCAGAGCAAAACCATAATGCTAAAGCTAATACTAAAATGCAACAGACTGTAGACAGATGTCCAAGTAGCAAAAAAGTCTCCATGTTACAACAATGTAGCAGCATTCCTGATACGCTCTCAGGATTGCTGACAATGTAGTATGCATTATTAATGCTTGCTTTCTGAAATGCTTTCATCTCCTGTGAAAAGATGATGCTGTTCCAATTGCATAAGTAAATAAAAATTCTGCTATTTAAATGGTGCTTGGATCCTCTAAGTGAAAACTGAAAACACAGTGAATATTTTTAACTACTTCAATTTGACTCCAGTGCAAACATAAAAAAAAAAAAACAAACAAAAAAACCACAACAAAATCAAAACCAAAAAAAACCCCAAACTGTATAGCATATCAGGAGGTCTGCAGGACCAGAAAAGTACTAACAAATCTTGAGTTTGGGAGCAGATCTGACAGAGCCCCAAACTGGTAATAATTAAAGAAATTATTTCCAAGGGCAACTAATGTCGAACTTCCCTAGTGGCACCACATGGAGTATATGGAATTTTTCCTAATGCATTTGTATACCGTGCATTTTTTTTTTTAAAGTAGTGGCTGCTTGCTTTAAGAATTTTAGTGTCCTAAATTGTCAGTGTTACAGAAAGTTGTACTTCTCAAAGACAAAAATTGCAATATCATCTAACAGATACTCTGAGCTACTTCACTCCATGAAGGCAGACTACCTACAAAATAAATGAAAACAAAAGGGCAATTGTAATACAATTCTTTAAAACTGACCATTCAGAGAAACTGAATCTTACTGCTGAACTTTCCAGTCTTACAGTGGATATGCATTATGGGACACTGTTAGATGCAAACACATGTTCTGCTAGCCAGATAATGTTCTTCTTTGCTCCTGCCAACAATAACTATATATATATAACCCATGACTGTCTTAAGAGTTGCATAGCTCAGCAAATCACTTAATCACTTTACTACTCAGTTTCCACCTACAGTAGCATCTTTTGCATCTCACTGACCATTTAAAATGGAACACACAAATCCAGAGGATGAAAATGTCTTAATTTACCCATAGGCTCCAAAGATTCTGGTTTCTTGGCTGAAGTTGTGTCAAAAGTTTCTGGTGCTGAATTCTGCAATGTGTCAGTTGTGGAGATGGTCATTTTCTGACAACTTTGAGAACTAACTTCATTATCTTCATTATAATTTAAGTCTACAGAATGGGATGTATCTGGAGCATCATCCAGTTTTTCTTTCCCTTCAGACGCCTCCTGAAACATTAAATTAGGTAAGCACATGCACTGGAAGAAGGTTACTAGTTTTCTAGTTACTATTCCAGTTCATTTCCCATTTAAGTATACATTAGATTCCAGATATTTACAATACAGCTACTCCTGAATTTCAATCATGAAAACCATTGGTGAAACATACACTAAATATTCACAGATATGTACCAAGCTTTTTAGAAGCAGAGGTAAATGGAGTTACAGGCACCTGGGGAGTGATGTTTCAGTCTATATAAAGCTGAAATGCATGGCTGGCTTTATCTGAAGGAAAGCCTGTGAAAAACAATGCTGCCAGCTACTTGTCTAAGCTCACAATCAAATTTAACACTACTTTTGGGTCACATTTATGAGCTTTCGTTTTAGTATCCTATGTTTATATATCTCTTCACTGAATGCTACATGCAAGAGCAAGAAGAGGCCGAGCAAGAGAAAAGTATATGCTTCCAGTATTCCCCATATGGAACTAGTGCTACTGTCAACAGGCCTATGCTGAGCAATGCAAAGACAGAACGCAAGGAATTTCCAAGTAGATCACTCTTATGATTAAGTGTTCAAATAAATAATTTGAGAAAATAAGCAGAAACTTAGTACTTAATAAGTTATCAGCTTGGCACGACTTACCGTCTTGGTTTCAGAGCGCAAACAGCGGATCATAGCATTGACATTCGTGATACAGGTTTTCCAGTCTTTTCCGTGCTCACTCAAATCATAGTTTGGAAAGCTAGTTGCAAGAAATTCTGCATAAAGAATGTAGAAAATTTAAGCTTTGTGACAAAAAGCAGTACTTCAAAGTATTCTAATTGAGACAGAGAAAGAAAGGTAGGAAATACTTCATGCTTACTGTTCTCCATTTAGAAGCTTTACATTTCCAGCTTTAATTGAAAAGAAATAGCAAGAACACTCCAAAGCTAAGCAGTACTATGAATTTAAGATGTGCAGTGAAACTTCTTTGAAGTGTTGTGAATAACGCTTTGCTTATCAAGCATTTTCTGCTAGAATTAGGGGAGAGGTGTGATTTAGTGTACTGATATAAAAAAAAACCCCAAATCCACAAAAACAGAGACAGGGTGATGCTGATGCTGCAACTTCCTCACATGGTGTAAATAATCTGTTGTTTGAAGGAGGAGGAGATGTATAGGTTCACATATATGTGCCATGGGATCTATGTAAGTGACTTGACATTTTTTTTTTAAAAGTGCTCTTCCCATCTTCACCATTTTTCAAACTAACAAGAAAGGTGAACTTAATGGAAGGAATAGAGAAGGGTCACCCGTTAATGTCCATCCCAAGTATACCATGGCCACAAATAAACCAAACCAAACAAAACCCAAACTGACCTAACAAACAAAAAAATCTCCACAAAATCTGTGACACACAAACACAATAGAATTGTAATGAAAAATTCAGAAACAGCATGACTGATGAACATGAAGCACACAAAGCTAGGAATTGGTTTATCCACACTGAAGAAAAACAAACATTAAGAATTACAAAAGAGGAATAGAGACAAAGCAGAGTAAAGGACATCCACTACTGCATTTAACATCTCAGTATCTCAGCTGACAGAAAAGGATTTACAGAATGATACAGAAAAGGACTCTTCGTATGTTAAGAAACTTGAGTATTAAAGAAGCAATTCTGTGCATTTTGAAAGAGAGCATACCTCTAATTGCAGCAGTTTTGTTTGGATCCAGTATCCTGCGCCCTCGTGCACTGACGCCCATCATGCTGCACAGCAGCGTTTCCTTGGGGAACATCACACGCACCAAGTAGCGCGCTGCGTACTTTGGTTTAGTCTTCTGTCGAGCTTTCATCAAATAGTTTCCAAGAACTTTGACATTCCTCACTGGGTCACCAATAAACTCTTTGTTAAACAAAGACATTTAAAAAGAAAAAAAAAAACCAACAAAACATTGAAGAAACCCCAAGCAAGTGTTAAAAAAAGACTACTTTTTCAAACTCTTTACCTCTATAGCACTCTCTATATATGTTCCCTGCTACAACTAATTCTAATATGTATTACTTACCTTTTCTCTTAAAAAAGCAGCTTTAAATTGGAACGGTAGCAGAAATATGTTTTTAATTCACAATAATCACTAACATAACTAACTGAAATAAGAACACCCAAGAATATACATTAAAATATTATACTGCTAAGTTATACACCATTTACAAATTCGCAGCTAAGTATCCAAGTATTTCATCTACTATTCAAACAGCTCTTCAGTTGTATGAATGTAATTTTTGTACCAAAAGCAACCAAAAATTCATAGCCCAGCCTTCCACATAACTCAGGGCATTTATACCTCAGAAAGAAATACATAAGTTTTAAAACCATGGTGCTATTTTATATATGCTAGCTTATTATAACACAACGATCTATGCAATTCTTCATTTTCGGTGCAATTAAGTACTTTGAAAAAAAAATCCAAACAGTGGAGGATTTGAGGATAGAAAGTATTTTTCACTGATTAAATTCTCCACAAGAAGAAAACAGTTGTTTCCTTCACATCTATCAGGTAAGTAGCTTTCTTAAATGCAAAGTATGTATCCAGGCATATGCCTCAGCTTTACTAGCAAGATCTTTTGCCTTTCTGAAAACATGCATAGCTTGCATATATGGCTTTTGACACGTATACAGGTAAAAACAGTTTACATCACACGTACTAAGAGCTAAAAAGGGAGCCCAGTTTTCAAATAATCCAAAGCAGGTATTGTAAAACAAAGGCTTCTGGTAGGCTATATAACTGTATATACACTGCAGAGGCTTCTAAGTGATCCTTGGCATATTCAATATTCCTATGACCTTTGTTTCAAGAGATTTAGACAGTATTCCACTACAGAAATGTTCATAAAGCAGCCAGCTCTGCTCCTTTACCTTTGGTAAATAACAATAAGGAGATTACTTCAGGCATTTCTTTTTATACTAGCAGCCGTTTTTCTAGCCTTCATTTCTGAGTATTTATTACAAAGGAACTCACCAAGGCTAGGATTGATGGAGACTGAAGATGGTAGTTCTTTACTAATATTCACACTCACTGATGGATTTTGGTAGTTCACCACTAGAGCATTACTTCCCAGGCTGGTCTCAGATGGTGCTGGCATCGATGATGATGATGCCACTGGTGAAGATGCAATGTTGACAGTGCTTTCCACAACGCTGGCTACAAGATTTGATTGTGGAGAAAGGTCAGGCATCCCGTTAGTTGTTCTATAGGATGAATGTAATGAATGTGTAGAAACTATAGTGGGGAGTGGTGGGCTCTGCCTGTGAACAGGCTGCTGCGACTCAAAAGGAAGACTCTGTGGAACATGTTTCATTGTGGAATTGAGCTGAGCATGGCCATTCTGTAAAGCAACCCTTATGACTGGGCTGTGCCTTCCTGGGCCTGATGAAGAAAGAAGATTTGATTCTCTTTCCATGGTTTTTTGTACTCTTATTTTTCCATGGGGCAGGTGACTGGAACTTCTGTATGTAAATCCAAGTGGTTTCTGCAAATGTGAGTCAGAAAACAATTAAAAGGTTAAATTAGACACATCTGGTAATGTTTTTTTCTTTTGCAAACCAGGAAGATGAGATTTAAGTCACTGTACTGTTGGCAACAGACTCTTTATTGAAGTAGTCATTGTCATGAATCCAGTGCTATTACTTTTTAGCTTTCCTTCCACTTTTTTTTAATTCTCACTTGTATTTCCAACACTAAGAGTTTATCTGGTTGGCTTCCACATTTCTCAAGTTTTTTCCACTTGGGATGCTGGAATGATTGCTTTCTAAGAAGCCAGAAAAACACATAATGAGAAAGGCAGCTTTGTAAAGGCTCTTAAAAAAACCTCTGTAAAAATGAACAGGAAAAATAAAATTTCAAATTTGTCAGCCATTGACCCAGTCTACTGAATTTTAAAGGGATACCTCCTCTGCCATTGTTATCTTCCTTTTAAACTAGAAACAATTTACTTTCTCTCCTGTCTGCCTCATCATTCTTTACTTGCTATCTGAAAACATTAAACATTCAGATCTTGTCTACAATGGAAGATTCCAAAGAGACTAAGACAACTGAGAGACAGGCTATGCTTTCCACCACTGGGAGTACTTCTACTAAACATATGCACCCTAAAGCAAACACTCGAGCTCAAAATAAGCTATTCACTAAGCAGAAGCTACCAAATGTAGCTGATATATGTGGGTTTGGGTTTGCTTTTGTAGGTCTGGGTTTGCTTTTGTTTTTCTTGGGGGTGATGGTGGACAAGAAGTTCAACATGAGCCATCAGTGTAAACTTGCAGCCCAGGAAGCCAACTGTATCCTTTGCTGCATCAAGAGAAGCGTGGCCAGCAGGTCAAGGGAAGTGATTCTCTCCCTCTGCTCTGCTCTCGTGAGACCCCACCTGGAGTACTGTTGTTATAAGAAAGACATGGACATGCTGGAGCATGTCCAGAGAAGTGCCATGAGGATGATCAGAGGGCTGGAGCTCCTCTCCTGTGCAGACAGACTGAGAGAGTTGGGGTTATTCAGTCTGGAGAGGAGAAGGCTCCAAGGAGACCTTATTGTATCCTTCCAGTATCTGAAGGGGCCTACAATAAAGCTGGTGAGGGACTTTTTAGGATGTCAGGTAGTGATAGGACTAGGGGGAATGGATTCAAACTAGAGGAGGGTAGATTTAGATTGGATGTTAGGAAGAAGTTCTTCACCATGAGGGTGGTGAGACACTGGAACAGGCTGCCCAGAGAGGTGGTGGAAGCCTCATCCCTGGGAGTTTCTAAGGCCAGGCTGGACAGGGCTCTGAGCAACCTGATCTAGTGGGAGGTGTCCCTGCCCATGGCAGGGGAGTTGGAACTAGATGATCTTAAAGGTCCCTTCCAACACTGAAAATTCTATGATTATATGAGTATTTTTGTGGTTTTTGTTTACAGAAATTTGATTTTATTCCACCCTTGTAACTTAAAAAACCCCAACAGCCTACAACCTGAAGAAAGGCCTGAATGTCTGAAAATGTCTGAGTCTGTCTTGTTTCTCTGTCGGCTGGAGATGATCTAATTAAATAATAATAATAAAAAAAAAAAAAACAAACCAAACCTTTACCACCAACCTTTCCTTATTTATATACTTAGTCCATCACAGGCACAGCAATAGCACACCTGTAAAAAAAAATTCTACAGAACTCCTGATGGTTTTAATGATGAAGTCCTAGCAGAACCTAGGAAAATAGTTGGAAGGTTGCATTTGCCAGCTTCCCTCTTACACCCTGTAGCAATAAAATCCTTCCTCACAAATGCAGTGCAGGTCACTTAATCTGAACATTAAAGCAGCTGCCACTCCACATTATCAGAGGGCATGGTAAAAGTGCAAAGGTCACAGGGTCCAAGCACAGCTGACCAGACCAGTTTGTTCCCTGGATCTTGTATTTTGGATGGGTGGACAGTACAAGGTTGGAGTTGTCAACAAAAATGCATTCCCAAATAAAACCTAATACCTCATTGATAACTCACATGCATGAGAATGTCATCACTTTTACTCACCCTTAAAGCAAATGGCCTAACTGATGCCTTGACATCTCTTGACAGCAGGATCACCTTTGCCACATTAAAAGATTTGCAGTATTGTTGACAAAGAAAGGTCATTATGGATTGTGTGACCTTCAAAAATTATCTGCTATGTGTGTCCTTTAAAGAGCATTATTACAAGTCCTGGTATTCTGTCTCCTTAGTAAACAGAAGATTAACCATATAGGAGCAAAATGAATATTCTGAAGTTAATATTAAAGCTTCTTAACAATTTTGGAAAATATTATTTTATTAGAAAAAATACAATTTTACACCATAATGGATAAAACAACATGCTGCTGAGATCTGAAAGTTGCTTAGTCAATTAACCTAGACTGTGTGAGTGATGCAGAAACTCTTTTCTAACTGCAGAAACCAATGAGGCCGTACACCACACCTTCTAAAGCAGCAACACCAATATAGCCCACTTTAAGATGCAACTTAAACAATTAATTTTTTACTTCCAATACAATTAAAATGTTACAGCATTTATTGCAGCATCCTGAATTTGATGGGGGCCACTGGCCATTCTGTGACCACTGGTGAATAACAATACAGGAGACTGAAGACAGCACATATAAGAAAACTAGAGTAGTTTTAATTGAAATGGATTTAAGCCTAGTACTTTGCTACTAATTAAAACCTTATTGAAAGGAGAGGATTTTTTTTCAAAGGAAGTGAGAGAATTACAGGAAAAATAAACGTCTTAGGTCTTTAATACTCACAGGTCTGAGAAACAGGGGCTTTAGACGTGTACGCTGCATTTCTGAGACCTTGCGATGAAGCAGATCAAATTTTTTATCCAATTTCTGAATTGCATCATACATGGCCTGACAACAAACATAAGGGTCAAAACAGTATGGTTCCACAGAAACACAACTTAAACATGAAGAAATCAAGAAAGTTCAATCAAGGGCAGAATTCCCTCCCTAAGAGTAGGTAAGATCTGTAGGTAATATATACATTGTCTAAGCATATTAAAGACCAACTTAGATACAAAGTGCAAATAACAACAGTAAATATCACAGTAAAAAGAATTCTCAGAGAATCTTACTCATGTGATTCTAAAAGCACTTAAAGGTTGTCCTTCCTGTTGCAGTGGATGTTTTATTCTTACCTATTTGGTATGTTTTGTTTTACACTAAAAAGCTACCGACATGCTCTAAAGTAAGTTAGGTATTATGATATACTATTTTAAGTCATAAGTTTCCAAGTACACAGATGAAAGGCCTACTGGCAGCCACCAATGAGAAGTATATTTAGAAAAGGCCAATCTACAAAGTAAAAGTCCCCAGTGGAATTGAATGTGGCCAGGGACATCTGAGACGACAAGAGGGGCTCCCAGAAATGCATAGGTGACAACAGGAAGGCTTGGGAAAATGTAGGCCAGCTGTTCAATGAGACAGGGGACCTGGTGACACAGGTTATGGAAAAGGCTGAGGCACTCAGTGCCACCTTTGCCTTAGCCTCTACTAGCAGGACCAGCCTTCAGAAATCCCAGGTCCCAGAGATCAGGGGAAAAGGCTGGAGCAAGGAAGACATACATGAAGTGGAAGGGATTCTTGTCAGGGAACACTTAAGCAAGATGGACATACATAAAATCCAAGGTGCACCCACAAGTGGTGAGGGAGCTGGCTGGTGTCATTATAAGGCCACTCTTGATAACCTTTGATTGCTCATGGTGCATGGGAGAAGCATGCAAAGACTTGACAAAAGCAGATGTCAATTCTATCTTGAAGAAGGACAAGGAGGATCCAGGGAATTGCAGGCCAGTCAGCCACACCTCCATCCCTGGTAAGGTGATGGAAAAGCTAATGCTGGAAACCACTTCCAGGAACCACTTGTGGGACAAGAATATCACCAGGAGTAGTCACAGCATACCTTCACAAATGTAGTCATGGCTGATCAATGTGGTAAACTTCTACAATAAAATGACTGGCCTAGTAGGTGACAGGAGAGCAGTGGATATTATTTACCCAGTGTGAGGAAGGCCTTCAGCATTTTCTCCAGTAAGATCCTCAACAGACAAACTCTTGACATACAGGTTGAATGAGCAGACAGTGAGGTGAACTGGAAACTGGATGAATGGCTGGGCCCACATGGTGGTGATCAGCCGTACAAAGTCTAGTTGGAGGGCAGTGACTAGTGGCATACCTCAGGGATCAATACCGGGTCTGATCCTGCTTAACACCTTCATTAATGATCTGCATGATGGGCAGAGCATGCCCTCAGCAAGTTTGTAGATGACAGCAGATCAGCAGGAGTTGCTATTATATCAGAGGGTCATGATCCAGAGGGATGTCAACAGGCAGGAGAAATAGGCTAACAGAAACCTCATGAGGCTAAAAATGTAGAGGGGAGAATCCCTGCACCTAAGGAGGGACAACCCCAGGCATCAGCACATGCTGGGGTCACTCAGCTGGAAGCAGCTTGTCAGAAAAGGACCTGGGATATCCTGGTAGTCACCAAGTTGAACATGAGCCAGAGATGTGCCCTCACCACAAAGAAGGCTAATGTAGCCCTGGACTGCATGAGTAAGAGTGTTTGCAGCAGGCTGAGGGAGGGAATCTTTTCCCTCTACTTAGCAGCGGTGAGCCTGTACTTGGGGTGCTGGGTGCAGCTCTAGGATACCCAATACAAGAAAAACATGAATATAACAGAGTCCAGAAAAGGGCCATGAAGATAATGAAGGAATATTTCTCCTGTGAGGAAAGGCTGAGAGAGCTGGGACTGTTCAGCCTGGAGAAGAAAAAGCTCAGGGGCAAAGCTTATCAATACATGCAAATGCCTTAGAGGAGGGTGCAAGAGGACAGAGACAGGTTCTTTCCAGTGGTGTCCAGTGGCAGGACCAGAGGCAATGGGCAAAAGAAACACAGGAGGTTCCCTCTGAATATCACCAAACATTTTTTACTTTGAGTGTGATAGAGCACTGGCATAAGTTGCCCAAGGAGGTTGTGGAGTCTTCATTCTTAGGGACATTCAAAAGCCACCAGGACATAGTCCTGGGCAATTAGGCCAGGTGGCCCTCCTTAATCCGAGGGTTGGATAAGATGACCTCCAGAGATGCTTTCCAACCTCAATCCAACCTGTCTGTGATTCTGTGAAAATGAGAGGGGGGGGTAAATGATGCATGGAGAAACCAACTCAGCCATGCCTTTCACAACAAACAGGGCACTGAAATCATCTGCATCCACATTTTTAGTAGTGACAGAATGAAAGATAAAGAATTTGAAAAAACCCTATGTATGTTATTGAAAGTGTCTGATCTGTAGTCAATCCACAAGGTCAAGCTGTTTTCAGATGTTAAAAATTCATGCTGCCTTATAAAAGCAATCACATATAAAGTTTTAGAAAGTATTATTGTAAAGACCCAAGTTTTCAGACATAAATGCCAGATAAATTAAATACTTCAAAGTCAATTACTATCACGTTACTGTGTGATGTAGAAAGTTCCTTCTTCATCATCTCCAGGATTTAGAAACCCAAATACAGATGTTTACATAGCAATTTAGACACGTACTTCAAAGCATAACAGAATAAGGAATTAGATAATAGAATATTATCTAAAATATATGTACTGAAAATATGTATCAGGTACATCATCAACTATTGCTGCAAAAAACCCAAAGACATTAGAAATATATAAGATACAAAGATGAAGTGTATCTTCAACTAACTAAAGCAATTGCTTTTGATGATCTACAACATAACTAGACAGATATTTTTTTAAAATGCATATGGGTATGAAAATAGATAAATCACTAGATGGATTTGTAATAGAATTTCAAATTATTTTCAATTTTATCAAAACCAACATTTAGGCTTCAATATGATAGTTATATATTTTTTTAAATTAAATGTCCTTAGACATTGTAAATATCCTTAGACATCTGTAAATCTTCACTAAATTTATAAATATCTCAAGGAAGCACTAAAATACCTTAAATCAGTCTGGACAGTAAAGGCATTATTAAAAGGCTTCATGTAGCCTTAGGGCAGATTTGCTGGGAACAGTGGATAACAGTGGGGGAAAAGAGAAGGAGAAGAGCAGGTAGCAAAGGAAGCTATAGCTTTTGATTTGCACTACTTGCTACAGCACACATTCCCAGACCAGCACTAAGAATGTTAGTCACACAATCTTAGTCAATTTTCTTCTACAGCATTACTGAATATATACTTAAGGAGTCTTACAAGACATTAATACTTTGCTACATGCCACTCACGAATTATTCTCCCAAAAGCTTGGCCTGAATATCTTTTACTCAATAGAGTTTACTCCAGAGTCACATAAGTGCTCACCTGAATAAATACAGGATGCTTTTAATTTTCAATTCAGTGATTTTTCAACCTCACCAGGCACTGCTTCAAAAGTCAAAAGCAAAGAAATTGCCAAACACCACTACCACTCCCAAGATTTTGGCACATTTCTGGCAATTTTTGTATCCTCTCGAAAGCTGAGTTTGTATGATATTCAGATCTTTCCAGTTAATGTGAAGCCCTGCCCAATAAATCACTAGATTTTACATTTTGAATTAAAGCTTAACATTTCAAAAGTATTCTTGCCAGCTATATTGTGAAAAGCTCAGAGAATAATATATTTTTTTTTTCATTAAAAATATCAAAGGTAAGTGGGCAACTAGCAAATGGGCAACTAACCAGGAAGGCTGAAGCCTTAGGTTATCAAATATAGATTGATAATCTTCCTGAAATGCAAATGAAGTTATTTAAATGACACTTCATAAACAAAGAAAAAAAAGTACCTGGCAATAACTGAGGACCTCCATAAGAGTTTTCTGCTGATGTCCACTGTAGGAAGCTTCAGTGTAGGAAGCTTCAGATACAATACTCCCCTTTTCAATTAAAATAATTAAAAAAGAGTGTAAGATAGTAATATGAATGCAGTCTTCAGATATCACGTTGAACAAATAAATCCCAAGTTCAAAACTCATGCGCTGTTTTAACCTATCCCAAAACATGCATTCCCAGTTATTCCCCCATTTCAAAGTCAGCCAAACAAATGAAAATGTACTTACACATTCATAGTCCGGCTCATACTCATAAATGACATCATCACTATCTTCATATTCTCCTTCCCTGGTTCTTATCTGTGAAATAATGAAGAACTTTTAACGTTTTGATTAATGAAAGAATTCAAAATATAACTTACAACCTGTTAGGAATCCAAGGTGGACACTTTCAGTTATAGCAACTTTCTCACCCCTGGCTACAAAGGGGCCCAAGGAAGTGAGGCTTCATGAAGTCATCTCATTTATGTGCCTGTGCTTTCTTCACAGGAATACTCATCTCAGTTTTAGTTTAGGAGTATCTTATTCGGGTTTAACATAAATCTTTTGCAAATCTACATAATAATACAGATTTTAACTGGTTATTCTAAAGCAAGAACTTTCTCATATAACTATGTGTGCCATAATGCCAGGCTTATGCAGTCATGAGACTCCATTTAGATTTTTACACTTATTTAAATAAATCAATTTGAAAATACTTGTATTTATTTCAAGCAGTATAACTCCTCATGCAGAAGCTGTAAAAATGTCTATTCACAAACTAAAAGACAATTTTCTTACTGCTTGAAACTGCTTTGAGAGAGGAATCAACAGTGCCACCTCCTGGACAATTATGACATTTTTCTTTTACTGGATGTTCCCGTCTACCATACATCAGCGATTTTACCATTTTTTTGCTGTTGCTGTTTTGTTTGGTTGGTTGTTTTTTGTTTCTTTGTGTATTTTTGTTTTTTTTTTTTTTACTACTGCATATTTATCTTATATCTGCATATTTATATATTTATCTTTATCTGCATATTTAATGGGTCTCATTTTAAAAAAGGAAGGTTGGGAGCATGGAGGTATGTTGGCTTTGTTTTACAACAAGCAGAATTAAACAGAGGGGAGATGGTTTTGTATCATTTAAAGACACCTTAACTGTTGAGTTTAATAATTAAGCTTTGTATGGTGACGATGAACTAAGCTTTGGACTGCCTCAAATTAAAAATATATGTAGCCAATCTTTGAACAGCCTTGTTCATGGAGGCAAATCACAGAATCACAGGAAGTTAGGGGTTGGAAGGGACCTCAAAAGATCATTGAGTCCAACCCCCCCTGCCAGAGCAGGGTCACCTACAGGAGGTCACACAGGAACACATCCAGGTGGGTTTTGAATGTCTCCAGTGAAGGAGACTCCACAACCTCCCTGGGCAGCCTGTGCCAGTGCTCTGTCACCCTCACAGTAAAAATTTTTTTCCTTGTGTTTATATGGAACCTCCTATGCTCGAATTTATATCTGTTGCCTCTTGTCCTATCATTGGGCATAATTGAGAAGAGACTGGCACCATCCTCCTGGCTCTCTCCCTTTACATATTTATAAACATTAATGAGATCACCCCTCATTCTCCTCTTCTCCAAGCTGAAGAGACCCAGCTCCCTCAGCCTTTCCTCATAAGGGAGATGTTCCACTCCCTTATCATCTTAGAGGCTCTCCTCTGGACTCTTTCAGGAAATTCCCTGTCCTTCTGGAACTGAGGGGCTCAGAACTGGACACAGTAATACAGATCAGGGCAGAGTAGAGAGGAAGGAGAACTTCTCTTGACCTACTAGCTACCCCTCTCCTAATGCACCCCACAAAGTTTATTTAAAAAATTTAAGGCCATCTTCATGGGAAATTAGTATAAGTTATTCTCTGCTGTACACTAGCTAGTGTTATACACATGTACTGTATCCAGCACAGTAAGGTTTTACTCCATGCACTACATTAATATCCTACCCACACTTCTCCACTGGGATGTCATCAAATGAGCATATAAAACTGAAGGAAAAATTACATTCTAAATAACATTGAAACTGGCCTTAAAACAAAGGGCTACTGTCTGGCAAAACATACCACAGTCTGTCCCACTAGAGTAGGGGCAAGTCGTTTTCTTTTATTATGTGAAAACACAAAATCCATTTTTTCAGGGCTGTGACCATTTCCTCTCTGCATACTTGCAGAATGGCTCATTTGTGATGCCACCTGGTCAGTCAGCACTGATAAGCCTTTGCCTCCTGGAAAAATGAAGAGATAGTAAAGCACATCAGCAGGTTTCCCATTGAATTAAACATTTCACTACAAAACCCATGCACAGTCCTCCATTATTTTACTTTTAAAAGGCTTACTGGAAATTTGTTTACTAGATATTATTCAACTCATTAATCTAATTTATTCAGATCTGAAATCAATGAATTTAGTTTCATATTCTTTCTTCCAAACTCCAGCCTCCATCTCATTTGCCTCACTTTTCACAGTCAATTCTTTATTCATGTTTTCATATTTAACTGGACAAATCACAGAATTCAAAACCCTAACAAAAGCAGTTAACTGAAATTCAAGCAATACACCCACAATGTATAACAGTTATTGTTTGTTTAGACCTCAGATGTCCCTTCTCTACACTAACAGCTTCCCCACCATTTCTGCCACTGAAGCACTGTGCCAACAAAAAAAATACCTGCTCCAGGTTTCTCCTCTCTTGAGCCAGTGTAGATCAGGGACTACCCAAACTCAAAATAACCACAACTGGTACAAAAACTGCCTCCACCTCTTTATGTGCAAGTGTGGCACACAGTTAAAAAAACATTACCACTGTTCACCACAGCTCCATCCTAATTGTTTTGAAGCCCACAAAAAGGTGAGGCCTACCTTCTGAAGAATGCTAAAGGATTTTTACAGTTATGAGAAAAGGCCTATTGCTAATGCCAAGCCCATCATTTACAGGCTTCTACCTCAAACTTTCAGGAAAGGGCTACAGCAGCTCTTTAAAAAGAAATAAAAACACCCTTAAGAGAAGAAAAAGAAAAGAAAAAAAATAACGATATCCCCTTGAGTTCTATACATTTCAGCTGTAGATGAGCCAAGCACTATATAGATAATAAGCTATAGAAAAGACATTAAAAGCAAGTAAAGCTTAAGAAGATAAACAGGGAGAAACAATGTCTGAGAAGCAATGAGAAAAACCTAGCTGACAGAAAAAGGACACATCAAGTATCTACCACTCTATCTGCTGTGAACGAGATTTCTGGAGCTTGGACCAAGATGAAAAGGCAGGGTGGACAAGTTTTTGTGGATGCATGAAAAAAGTTACATGTGTAAATCTTACCACTTTTTTTCCAAATCATGGAACTGATTTCATTGCCCCAGTGGCAAGTAGAGCTAGTAGCTTAGAAATGAAGGAACAGAAAACAAATGCAATGTGACAGGGACACACTAAGAGAAATACTGAAAAGCAAAGATAACTGCTTTTGCTTTATGCATTAGAAGATGAAGGGCCAGGGGCAGAGTAGGAAATGTATCGTAAGCTAGAAAAAACTTTTCTTTGCATTAAGAACCCAGCAAACATTGCACCAGAGCTAATCGATGCTACCTCAAACCTAACTACTCTCCCACCCAGCTTCAGTTTGCTTCCTTTCCCCTTTCATCTCATCTGTCCTGGCCATGCAGACAAAGCTAAAGCTTATCTCCTAGAACCAAGACCTAGATCTGTATCTTAGGGACTCTGTAGGCAAGAAGAGAAAAATATAAAAGAAACAAGTTTGTACAGACAGAAGCAGAGCTGAAGAAAAGGTACTGTTGTACAAGACACTAGACTAAGATGGGTGTTGAATAAAAACAATCAGAGAGAATTTAATTTCATAGACATGTTCAACAGTTATATTAAAAATAAACTCATGTCGTATTTTGGCCATAGATCTCACTATACTAAATTTTACTAGGCGATACCTAATGCTAACAACCTACAACAACAGAAAATGTAAGCCCAAGGATGACAAAACCATCTTCTACCTTTTAAAAAACCAGTACTATACAGTAAACTGGACTTCCAAAAAAATCCCCCGAAAAACAAACAACCACAAACCACTAATAATATCCATCAGTTACAGTTGTTTTCATTTTCCTTGCTAACTTGCTAATACTCTTGCTGGAGTTGTGATGGTTATGATTAATTTTTGTCCAGGCAAAAATTAATGGAGAACCCAATGGAGAACCTGGTAAGATTCCTAAGACTTTAATCTTGGAGGTTAAAATAAATACAATGATCTAGACATACTCATCAAAGGCTACTTACAGCTATTAAGTTACCATCTTAAACATCCATCTTGCTGTCATTACACATCATTGTCCCCAGTGTTCCTCTAAATTACATTGAATCATTTCTCTAATAATCTCACCTTTTGGGTTAGGTTCTTCTATGAGACTTATTTTCCAAATTGCTTATTAACTAATTCCTAGTGAATTAATTAATTACTTACCTTATAAATAACTCAAAACCTGTATTTCAAAAACATAGTATTTCAGTATGTTCGCTATCTGTTAATAGTATTAGTAGACCTCTAAAGAAATAACTAAAAAGGTCCCTCTTTTTAAATACACTGCCAATCAATTTCTGTGAAGTAGCTTTCTAATAAAATGTTTTGAAAATATGGATAATCCAGAAAGAATTCAAGACAGCAGCACTGAACATACCATATTAAATCACAATAAAAAAGAATGATAATTACCATAGGCAAGTTGAGCCATGTGGGGAACAACATTGCTTACTTCATTGTTTTGTTCCATTGACATGCAGTTTTGTGTGGCTAGTCCATTTTCTCCATGGTCAATAATCAGTGCTTCAACATCATCCTCAACATTCACCGAGATATAATCTGTGAGCATTTGAAGAAAGATAAACAGGTAAGACTACACACCATTCTGTGTATCAGACGACAACTGCAGTGTTTGGATCATGCCTAGCACTATCTGTGTTGTAACCCAGGCTAATTTAACTATTTTCACTTTAGCATCTAAATTGGGGCACTTTTAAACACAGGCATTAAGGTTTTAACATGCACTAGAAGGGAAGCAGCCTCCTACTGGTTAGTTGGCAGGATTCCTGAAACTATTCGGTACCCAGCTCTTCCTATAATGTCCAGCACTTCTGAACGCTCCACTTCTTACATTTAAGCATCCAATAGACAATCCAATCAGTCTACAAATCCTAATGGAGTATTTGGTATTCAGATCAGACCAAACATTAGCTCCCAATGAGATGCTACACAGAAACACCGAATGGCATGTCTCAAGTACCAATTTTTTTTTCAAATGAAACATACTACATCAAGACAAAATGTAACTGTATTATAGATAGATCTGGTGTGTATTCGGGAGGATAGACAATAGACCAGGGAGTGAAATTTACTCCTGATGAAACAAAACCATGGAAGGAATTATACCATAAATCACTAAAGTTACGAAATAAAACTTAAATTCAGCCAGCACATATGCATAATGACATGGTAACTATATGAACACATGCTGTATTTTCCACAGGAATTCTACTTCATTCAGTGCACAGGATTCAGCTCCAGAGACAAATCAGGGCTGTGTAACAGTAGTCTGGTTCTTTACTCCTACAAAAATAACCCACTCCATATCTGCTGTCTTCCCTCTGTTCCAATTTCTTAAGAGACTAAAAGGTGGGAAAGGAGCTAAATTCCACAGGTCAAGGTTTTACCTTGTACTCCAGACTAATCCAGAAGAAAGGATACAACAGGGTCTGGATTTGGCTGTCATCAGATTAGAAAGACTACTTCACCAAAATGAGGGCCTGTTCAGAAACACCCGTTAATCGCCATGCGGTCAATAGCTACGTTTATAGTAGTAAATGAGGCCAAAAACCTAGTG
Source organism: Florisuga fusca (assembly GCA_038090715.1). Classification (NCBI taxonomy): domain Eukaryota; kingdom Metazoa; phylum Chordata; class Aves; order Apodiformes; family Trochilidae; genus Florisuga; species Florisuga fusca. Next base: position 10,856,120 of record JAAWXA010000004.1, on the reverse strand, counting down.
AGGGCATAGTTACCCTGCAAAAAGGAGTTTAGCTGAATGGACATGAGCTGGAATATGCTACTTACGCTCAAAGTTAGAGAATAGTTCTTGGACAGTTTTAGTTCTGTATAGAAGTAAACACGACTACTCATGAGCTTAAAATAGATGCAGCTTTTAGCAGAACACTTCAGCGATGTTCACTGACTGAAATTCACTGCAGGCCAACATAAGTTATTTGCATGGGCTGAATTATTTAATTGCCTCACAGGCACAATTTTTTTTGTTGACAATCATTTAATATTCTGCCTACTTTGGGAGAGAGTTTAAAGAGTCAGGAAAAATGCATCTGCAACAAAGTAATTTGGAACAGAATCCTCTCTGCCAGTTTCCAGACCAGGATGCTGAGTTACTGTATTGCCTGACAAATGCCCAAATTACAGCTGGGCTCCTGCTGCCCTGAAATCATCCTTCTATCCCCAAGTAGAGGAAGTGACACAAGTTGTACGCTACCCGTGCAACTCTACAATGCACAGTATTTACCTGAATGTTTGTACTTTTTTTTTCTGCAAATTTCATATGTCATTTTGGCAACATACTTTTGCCCACGGGAAATAAGGGAGGCAAAACAAGCCTACGTGATCAGCAACTAGGTCACTCGAATCCAGAACAGACAGAGCAACAGGCATATAAGGGAAAATTCTGTGCACAGGGTACAGAGCTAAGAAAAAGCAGTGTCTTCTGAAGTAGAGGAAAGCCAGTGTGATCAGAAGTCATGAGTCTCTACAACCTGTTGATAAGCAAAGCTCAGTCTCCCATACTCTCCACCATCCTTCCTTAAATTATGTTTCTGACAGCAGGCAGAAAGCATTTCTAAAATCTGTAGCTACAGCACCTCACGTCTGGAGGATAAGTTTACACCAAAGAAGGAAAGTCAGAAAGGGAAGACACCACACTTTCAAAAAGTATTTAATTAATTAAATTACAACACGTTTCTATAATTCTGTAGAAGCAACGCAGCCACAAGAACTACTCTCTCAAAACTTCTACTCTCCTGGACAGTGGTCAGGATTCTCCTCATTCTCAGGACTGTTTACTTCCATCACTCATTGCTAAACATGATTGCTCATATAGGAAAGGGAAATTACTTCCTCTTAAGGATGTCAGTCCTACATGCACAGTCAGGAAACTCTGAGATTAGAATACATGACCCTTTTCCATGAAGGACTGTCAATATGACTGGTCACTGCAGCAATAAGGAAAGCTGCTCTAAGAAATGTAGACCCTCTTGCTTTATACCAACCATTTCTTCCTTTTTCTAATGTAGTCTAGTTGCCTTATATGTAACGTTAGTGTACAGATTTAGATGTCTCTGCTGAAGGTTGACAACTTTAAATGTCATTACTGTAATCATTCTTACACAGAAAACAACAACTTTACACTGCCAACTGTTTGCCGGATGCTTCTACACCACTGACTCACCAGGACAATTATACATGGACTGGCAGATGGTTCTCACTCAGCACAGTGACCAGAACCTCTGGTAGCAGGCAGTTCTGCTCACAGTGCTCTGATTTTTGCATTTATTTAAGATCAGTTTTTTAAAATGCTTTTGCACGTTTTATAAGTACATTTGTTTCACATCACTTTTAAAAACTCTTTCACATTTGACTGAGTTGACTTTATCCTACCATGAATATTTCATTTCTCACATTTGATGAGGTTGCCTTTATCTAATTGTGAGTTAACAAAAAACAGCTGCACTGTGAGGTATCCACCTCTGACAGCTGAGCACAATGAAGGCATGAGATGAGCTAGTATATGTTACAAATGGGGTGACTCATACACTTGAACTCCCCCACATATACATGGTTTCCTTGCAGAAATCAGAGCACCATAAGCAGAGCCACTTTCTCCACAAAATCCTGTTCACGGTGCTGAAGGTATTTTTCTGTTCTGTTTCTGGATTGGTGCCATCTGCCAATCCACATACAGTTGTGTCAGCAGTGCAGAAGTGCCCAGTGGAGAGCTGTCCAGTTGAAATGACAAGCTGAGATGAGAGTTGTCTAGTATCAGTCAAGAGTTGATTGCAGAAAACAGCTGACTTAGACCCTTCTTAAATGTGAGGACAACTTTGTTCATTCAGCTACAATCTTCATACTTTCAAAAAACTGTGACAAAACAATTGTAATTGAATTGCAAATTGAATCCAACAATTTCTGCATTGGAAATTACGTTACTATATTAAGTTACAACTATTTAAATATCTGTCCTGGTTTGAGCCTAGCCAATAACAAAGGACCACAGAACTGCTCACTACTCCTCTCCCATTTCAAGATGGCAAGTAGGAAATTCACCTAAAACCTCATGGGTCAAGACAAGGGTTATGAAGGTTCCACTCACCAATTATGGTCACGGGCAAAACAGACTCAACTTGCAGAAAAAAAAAGATTTATCGTTAATCAAAACAAAAGAGGGCAAAGAGAAAACAAAAACCAGAGTTTAACTACTTTACCCCAACCCTCCCCTTCTTCCCAGGCCCAAATTACTTTTTCCCTAATATCTCTACCTCTTTCCCCCTGTGGCACAGAGGAACAGGGACTGGGGTTTACAGTCTGTCACACACAGTTTTCTGACACTCTTTCATTCTCAGGGAGAAGGATTCATCACAGTCTTCCTCTACTGCAGCATTGGGGTCCTGTGTTAAATGTGTGGCAAAACGGACTATTTGCCCCCCACTCCCACGTTAAACTTTTGAGCCATGAAAGAACCTGAACATAAAGTGGGAAAGCTGGAGGGAGGGCATGGCTCAAGGGAACACTCCACACCTTTGTGCCACTAAAAAGTTGCCAGGCTGGGATGGCTCTGGTTGCTCCCTGAGTGGGAAACCTCAGAGTAGAGCTGGCCTGGCAAAGAGCACAGATTCCAAAAAGAGCCACACAACACAGCTAAAAAATAACCACACAAAATGGTATATGAATGCTGATTCAAGAGCCACAGGGTGAAATGTAATGTAGATACACTGAAAATAAAATAATTGCCTCTTGAATCAGCAAAATTATATTCAAGCTAGCATGAGGCAGTGGCAGCATAGTTTGCTCTGTTTAAAACATACCAAACTTATTTCTATCAGCAAATCCCCCTCCACAGCGGGACAGCCTTTCCCCTGTTTACATAAAAATGTAATCATCATAATTAAAATGTATCAAGGCAAATCTCATCAACAGACCCCCCTTCCTTTGTCAGGACTAAAAAGATAAAATGCTAATCAGAATGGCTCCTGACAAAGCTGACAGACAGATAACGCAAATTGGTAGCAAAGACAAACTAAAAGAATTCTGGGAAAAAACGGAATACAAAGGGAAGACCCACAGCTATCAATTTGCAACCTCTGGCAGTAATTGATGAGAAGGAGGAACTTTTTACCATAGAAATTCAGAGGAAAAGCAGCAAAAGGAGAAGCAGAAAGAGCAGCAAGGAGCAGCAAAAAGCAGCCACCAACAACAGTAAGGAGCACCAAAGAGTAGTGGTGAGCACCTCCACTAAAGCTTCAAAGAGACAGCGGCCCTGGAGGTGGCAATTTCTTCAGAGGGTGAAAAATCGATAAACTTTCCTTTCTCCCCTTTTCTTTTCTTAATAGCCCTTTCCCCAGGAATGGTTCATTTGTTTAAAAACCTGTTTTCCCTGCATTTTTCTCACATTATTAAATCCTTCCTAAGACTCCTTTCAACATGGCATCATTTTCCCTGAAATAAACCATTGTAATTCGTTCAAACCATAAAGCTGGTTACTTTTGCAATTTGTAGGACATATATGCACAGTGGCTAATATTTCCTCACAAACAAAATATAAAATATTAATAGTTACAGACAGTGAGTGGTCACTCTCACAGGAGAAAGTCCTTTATGAACCCCTCCAACATGAGTCCCTCCCACAGGGCACAGTCCCTCAGGAGCAAACTGCTCCAGCACGGGCAGCCCACGGAGCCACAGACTTCAGGCACTGTCACCTCCTCTGGCACAGGGTCCTCCATGGCTGCGGGCCTGTAACATCTGCTCTGTTATCCTCCACAGGCTGCAGGTCCACAACTGCTGCAACAGGATCCTTCACAGACTGCTCCACTGTGCTCCTCCATGGAGCACAAAGGGACAGCATGTTGTTTCACCATGGAATGTAGAGGTACTTCTGTTCAGAGCACCTTCTCCTTCTCCTTCCTCACAGACCTTGGTATCTCTCCTCTGGCACTGCTCTCTTCTTGTCTTGCTCTCTCTCCTCCCTGTCTCCTCTGCCTTCAAGTCTTATAAGTGTTTGTTTCCCCTTCTTGAATGCATTAATCATAGAGGCAAATCCATTGTCACTGATGGCCTCAACACAAGCCAGAGGCAGGGCTGGACATTTTGAAGCTGGGAGAGCTTTCAACAGGTCCTCATGAGAGCCACCCCTGGGGCCCTTCCCTGCTACCAAAAACAGCTCCACATCAACCCAGAACAGCAGCAAAGTACACTCAAGTGTTATAAAGATTTTATTTCCAATAACCAACAAATATATCTAAAAGTCGTTATGACTTTAATTTTTTCTTTCTTCTTTGGAAACTCCAATTTGATCAACACTCCAACAACCAAATGACTACTTATCTTTTTACTATTGCTAGGCCACCTGTCCCTAAATAGTTACAGCGGTATGGACTTTGGAGAAAAAAGATGAAAACAAATTCGAAACACAGGAGTGTAAAAATAATAGAACCAAACTGCAATACAAAGAATACTCAGGGGGTGGGGGAATGGAACACTAAATAATTTATTGATGGAAAGATGTTTTTTACAAGGGCATATAGTGATAGGGGAACGTTTTTAAGTTGAAAGAGGGTAGATCTAGGTTAGATATAAAAAAACCCCATCTTCACTGTGAGGGTGGTGAGACAGTAACACAGGTTGCCCAGAGAAGCTGTGGCTGTCCTCTTCCCTGGAATTTTCAAGGCCAAGTTGGATGGGGCTTTGAGAAACCTGGTCTAGCGAGAGGTGTCCCTGCCAGCATAGGGCGGGTTGAAACTGTATGATCTTTATGGTCCCTTCCAACTCAAACAGTTCTGTGAACGTCTGTTGATATTAAACATTACGAAATAGCAAAACCAAGGAAACAAACAAAAAATCCACACAAAACCCAAAATCAAACATGAACTCTTTCAAAGCTGGAGTTAAAAAGGCAAACAAAAGTTTGTCTTATGAAACAGAGCAAACACCCCCTCTCCCCCTAAAAAAAAGAAAACAAAACCCCAAAACAAAAATAACCCACCTCTGTAGCAACTACGAACTGCATACCAAAGCAAATCAAGCAGAACAACCGTACCCAAACAAACAATATGTCAAAGAACTGACATGGGTTTAAACTAAGCCATAAAAGGAGAGCCAGCTAGCAACAACTTGGACCATAGCTTGCATTTTTTATGGCCTGAGACTTATGTTAATAAGAAAGGGGCTAACACAAGGGAAAGCCCAGGAACAATAGCGTCTGATGTCCTTCAGGGGTAACAGCATCCCATCACAGCTTCAAGTAAACGTTTGCACATTAACGCAGTAGCACTACAGATGTAACTAAGAGTTTTAACCACGTTTGCACAAACTATGGCAATCAAAACTATAAGCACAGAAATACAACCAGATCTGATGCAGCAGCTGAAGACAAGCTGACAGGCTACTTTTCTTTTCCCCAGCACTGTGCATATTAAATACCTGACGTAAGCCAGTATGACAAGGAAGTACTAAGACTGAGTCAGACATCACCTGATGAATGCTCTTACTGAGAAAACAAAATTGGAGGTACCTGTGAGTTATGGAATGGTAAAGGGAGGCAGATGAGAGAGATGAAAGCACAAAGTAATACTGAATCCTACCCCAACATCTACCACAGACTTCCTGGGCACTCCTAGCAAGACCCCACTAAGACTAAATCAAACTTTTCCCAGAAATCCAGGGTTTTTTCTTCTTTTTCTAAAGGTTCAATTAAACACATCACTGTAATTCTGTGAACATGATCTCTACTCTCAGGTGCAACAGACAGTCATGGAAGTTATCTGCAAGACAAACTAGATAAAGATGCTTAAATACTGCACTCAAAAATTGGGTACCATCCACCTCCTTGATTTTAGCATACTTCTGATAACTTTGTCCTTAATATAGGTAAATTGTCACATGTCAGAGACACCAGAACACTCCGGAAGTGATAAAACGCTTATCAACAGTCTCTGAACAGTGAAACAACAGTTAATTCAGAATGCTATAGTCAGAGCTTGCATGATTGACATGTGCAGCAGCAAGACAACAGAATGATATATTGAGCAAATGCAAACCAGTTCCTGTGGTGAGAAGCAGAATAATGAAACCAGGATTTCTGTGGCTTTAGGTCTCCTATTTGGGTCACCCAGATGATAGTCTGATCAAAACTCAAGGCAAAATAAGTCTCACAAATGGGCATCTGATGTTTAATAAGACTTAAACTCATACTGCATCTTTTGGTTGAGGATTATTATTAATGGCACCTCTTTTCTATTGCCAGAGGATTTAGGATAGTCTTGGTATTTGTTAAGATTACTGAGTTATAAACAGGAAAATTGATGACAAAGGAGAAGGAACAGAAACCCAAAGTGTTAACCTGCACGTCTGCCTCATCCGTAGTGTATCAGGACTGCTGCACTCCCACACTCCTGCATCTCAATCTAATCTCTTTATTTCACACAGATATTGTGCAACATGCTAGCCAAAGCCCAACAACACCAGTTTTTGGTTTGTTTTGTTTTTGGGGTTTTTTTTGGGTTCTTTTTGTTTTGTTTAGGTAGAATAGCTCCCTGAACCATGAAGTCACACAAGGAAATCAGGCATCTGAGCAAGAGACAACTGGAATCCCTTGTGTGGACAGAGGTCTGTGACAGCTACGACAAGCTAAATGAACCCGAACAGATGCGAGGCTGTATAAACATTACTGCTTGAAAGGACAAGGCAAAGAAAGGAACTTACTGCCTCTGATTCTAAGTAAATGAAGTCCATAAAAGTCCAAGATACAGAAACGGCACTACGCATTGTATCTTTGAATAGAAACCTCGAGCATCTGACTTCAGAAGCATTACGCATCTCTGCTGGGACTCAGCTTTTGTTTTCCCAGCATTTTGTCACCAGGCTCGCCCACCATTTGAAGACTGAGGAAAGTGAAAGCTATCTCTCCCCGCTACCCATCTGCACCGTCACTCTCCAGCCTTCCACCATGAGGTAGCCAAACCGCGGCAAGGACCCATTACAATTTTTGGCCATAACTTCACTGCCAGACCCTCGCTCCCGGCGCCGCCGCGGCACACCCACGCACGCACAGCCGCGCCCTTTGCCCTTATTTTAATTGCGTGACGCTGCTGGGGACCTCCGGGCATACGCGTCCCGGGAGACAACCCGAGCACCCCGGACAAGGCAGTGATCCGGACGGGGCACGTACGCCCGACCCACCCCGGGGAGAGCAGCGCTGCCCGCCCGTACGGGAACCGTTACCTTCCCCCCCTCCCCCTCCAACGCCCAGGCGGGGAGCGGGTGGGAGAGCGGCTGAGCGCGGCACCGCCTTCCCTCCTCCCCCCTCCTTTCCCCCGGCTCCCGTTTGCCAGGCGCGCCCCCGTTCCCAGCGCGCAGCCGCACTGCTTGAAAACAGTTTGTTGCTCACGTCGGAGAAGCCGCTTCCGTTTCCAACGCCGCATTCCGGCCACACCTGCCTCTGAAGGAGACCCGTCTCGCTCCGCCGCCCTGCTCGGCCGAGGAGGAACTCCCGTTCCGCTGCCCCGAGGGAGGAGAGGCCGGAGACGGAGAGCCGCCGCAGCGCCGCGTAACGCTCCCTCATCGTTCGCAACAGCCCCAACGTTCCCAGCCGAGCCGGCCAGGGCCATGCCCACCGCGGCTGCCGCTATTGGCCGGTTCCTGCGCGGAGGGACGCTCCTATTGGCTCTCGCTACTGCCCGTCGCGGTCGCGTCAGTGGCGAGATC